>SJYW01011961.1:230423-242606 GCA_006410735.1 Raphicerus campestris
CCCTGCCCAGGCAGACGGGCCCTGCAGCTCACCCGAGGCCTCTCCTGGCTTCCTGCCCCCATCCTATGAGCAGGTCGCCACTTCCTCCCTCTCCGCTTGAAGCCCAGCCTCCTGAAGCCCAGATGAAACCCCCGTTGTCCCTTCCTGGCATCCAGCCCAGCACACACCCACCTCAGCTTCCGGGAGCACGGTTTTCTCACGGGACTGTGTCCCATGTGGTCATGTCTGATACAACAGCAGATCAAGCCACGTTCCATCTTTCTTTGTATTCCCAGAGGCCCCAGAGCATAAGGAATCTCAAGAAAAAAGCAGCTGATGGCCTCGGACCAACGCCTGGTCAGCACCCCCACCCCAGGTTTGGGCCCTGGAGGTCAGCTACACCGGCCCCCACCTCCTGCCTGGACTTCCGCCAGTCCGTGATGCCCTCGCTGTGGGCTCGCCGGCCCCGAGCACCCCTATGGGTGTGACACGGGCTCCATCAGAAACCACCCTTGCTGATTTTGGAGAGCTCCTGGTGAGAGAAGGTCCTCTCAGATCTCAAGCCCGCTTTGCTATGAGTCCACCTGCTGGGCAGCTCTAGCCTTGAGGCCGCACAGACAAGCTCGCCCCTTCCTCCTGGAGAGGCCTACCCCCGGGCCCGTCAAGCTTTCCTTTCTTCGGTGTAAACGTTCACATGCCTCGCCAGCCTGGCCTCACCTCCACCAATGAGCGCCAGGGTCCTCACCGCTAAGCTAAGACAGATCGCGGTGGCCCCATGCCTGACGCCCCAGGACGAAGCGGGCTGCCCTGCCCCGCCTTGCATCCCACAAGTGGTTCCTCCTTCTGGAGGTGCCGCGCGGCCAGGCCACTGAGCTCCGTCCCCCAAAACTCTCACCGCTCTCGCCCTGGCTGTTCAGCTACAGCCACTGTAGACTTGGAGCTTGGGGTACCTCAAAAGCCCAGCTTTTCAGAGGCTCTCCTGCACCCGTTTCTGCACCCACTCTGGGGGTTTATTCCTTCATCCTGGCCTCATGAATTCTCAAATTGGTTTTTTAAAAGATTCTGAGAAAATCTAGATACAGTACGTCCAGTAATTGATCCAGGAATTGAACCAGGGTCTCCCACACTGCAGGCTGATTCTTTACCAACTCAGCACCAGGGAAGCCCGTCCACAGCCTTACCCTGATCAAACAACCCTTGTCTAAAAAGTCATTAAGTAGATTGAGTAGCCAACAGGATGATTACTTTTGTACTTGTGATCGAAATCGGTATAACTAATACAAAGTTTAACCTATATGTACAATGTGCAAGGGAAAACTACTGCGTCCAAAAAGAGCTTGGCTTTTATTAAGTACTGGTACAGAGATTATAAAGCCATGCCCTGGCGGGGGTCAACGGGCCCGTCTTCACGATGCCCTGCATTCCTGTGAGTCGCACCAGACGCGGGGCCATGAGCCTGGGCTTCTAAATTCAGGTTCTAAAATGATGATGGACATCATTCGTGGCGGGGGAAAAAGAGAGAAATAAAAAGTGGTTCTTGGAAGGATGAAGAAGGAAAGAAAGGAATGAAGGAGGAAGGGAGGAAGAGAGGAGGAAAGAAAGGGAAGGGGGCAGGAAGAGGGGACGCAGAGCTCTCCGAGCCCGAGAAGCTCACGCAGGNGGGGGTCAACGGGCCCGTCTTCACGATGCCCTGCATTCCTGTGAGTCGCACCAGACGCGGGGCCATGAGCCTGGGCTTCTGAATTCAGGTTCTAAAATGATGATGGACATCATTCGTGGGGGGGGAAGAGAGAGAAATAAAAAGTGGTTCTTGGAAGGATGAAGAAGGAAAGAAAGGAATGAAGGAGGAAGGGAGGAGGAAAGAAAGGAAAGGGGGCAGGAAGAGGGGACGCAGAGCTCTCCGAGCCCGAGAAGCTCACGCAGGACTCCAGGCCTCAGGACGCCTGGCCAAGGCTTCCTCGCCCCGCCCTGCGTCGCCTGCGCGGCCCTGCTGCTGTGGGCAGGAGGGTCCTCTCCTGGGGGCCATCTGCACGACTGCAGGGCTTCACAAGCCTCTTCCTCATTCTGCTCTGCAGAATTTCACTCCTAGTTGCTGACTTTCTCCCCCTAGAGAGACATTCCACTCAGCACCCTGGCAGGAATGGTGCCTCTGACCTCAGCCTTGGAGGGGACGCCCCGGGTGGCCGAGGAAGACGCCAGTGTCCCCAAGTCAAGCTGAAGACAGAAAAAAAAGAAAGGAATCTCAGCTCAGGAACGTGGATGCTTTTCAGCAATAACTTGCAGAAATATAGATTGTGCATTCCCGGTGAAGTTCATGCAATCGGTGCTACTAGCCCAGGCGGTCTACAGACACTGTCCCTCATCCGGAACACTGCAGGCCAGCACACCCGGCAGGAGAACCAGGCCTGGGAGCTGCAGCCCCTGGCTGGAGCCGTAGGCCTGCATCCTCGGCAGCACGGGGAATGAGGGGTCCTGTCCCTTCTTTGCAGAACTCAAATCAGGGCCGTGAGACAAACTAAACACCCTGTTTGATGTATGTTTAGGCATGAAGGTTGCACAGAACTCATATGGGATGCAGAGAAAAACCAGATTTGAGACTCGGGTAACTTTCATCCCAGACCCAGCCCAGGGAAGGTGATCAAAAAAATGTTTCTTCCACTTTTTTCTAAGTAGACTCAATACCTTGAGTCCAAGGGGCTGGATGCTCCCAGGCGAGGCTGGACAGAAAGACTTGTCAGACAGCCCCTCGTCTGTTTGGTCCCCTGCTTCCTTAAGACGAGATGAGCCTCCTTGCTGGGCAGACTGTCGCTGGGGACAAGTCGGGGTCACCCGCCACGGGCCAAGGTATAGCAGAGGACCTGTGACATCAGGCCTGCTTTGAGTGAGGTCCCTCAGAACCAGTGATAGCATCCTCTGCAAAGGGAAGAGGAAAATGAAAACCAGAAGTCAGAATTCTTAAGAAACCACTACAAAAAGAGAGGGAAGTGGACTAAAACGCACAAAGAAAAACTGAAATCAGGTCCTTTAGGGTTTGCACGAAAAAATAAAGGTGATTGTCAAAAGTGCCGGCGTCTTTGCTTCTCAGGCCGCGCTGTGCAGAATGCAGGGTCTCAGTTTCCCGACCAGGGACTGAACCTGTGCCCTGCATCGGGAGGGCAGGGTCTTAACCACTGGACCGCCAGGGGTGTCCCCAGAGTAACACTTTCTAGGATCAATTTCTCACATGACACCTGGTCCCTGAGCAAGAATTCTGTGGGTGAGTGGGCTTCCTGGCTCCACGCTTCCCCCTTCCTCGAGTCCCTGCCTTATGCCCCATCCCCTTGAGCTCCTAGCACTAAAGGGGATCAGTCTCTCTTTCTCAGCAATTTGAAATCAGCCACAGGACTCTTGCCTTGATGAATACAATGGTTCTCAAAGTGTGGCCCGTGGGTCCAGGAGGCCCCTTTAGACAGTCAAAGATGTAAAAGCCTTTTCTGATAAATCTCAGGTGCTTCACACCTGTGTCCCTGTCCTGACTGTTTGACACTGTGTAACTGGCTTCCAAGCAGGGCTCCCAGGTCAGAATATCAAAGAAAGCGAGGGCCCAGACGGACCCAGGGTGGGAGGGGTCAGCTTCTTGCCATCCACGCCTGCACAGTTTGAAACCTGCTCCCCAGCCCTGCGCCCCTCCGCGGGCCAGGGGCCTTGATGAAAGCTCCACCATTCCACGGGCTCACCTTTCAGACAGGTGTCCCGGAGCCCAGCCCTCACCGGTCCATCCAGTGAGGATGGCAGCCCAGCCAGTCCATCGCAGCCGCCTGCCCCGCCCCCAACACCCCAGCCCATGGACAAGTGGCGGGGAAGTGGAGGAGACTTTCAGCTGTCTCTCCTCAGCGTGTCTGTTAGTGACGGGAAGCCATCCCGAGACAGGACGCCCAGGGCACCATGCCGCCCGTGAGCACCCTGCCCCTGACAGACACCCACCCGCCCACCAGGCCGCAGGGGAAACTCTTCCCCCAGGTCTCGGGCAGCGCAGATGGGAAGGCCTGCCCAGCTTCCCTCCCCGCCTGATGCTTCAATGAAGGAGCCATTCTTGTGTTAAAACCCCACCTGTGAGCTCNGGGGAAACTCTTCCCCCAGGTCTCGGGCAGCGCAGATGGGAAGGCCTGCCCAGCTTCCCTCCCCGCCTGATGCTTCAACGAAGGAGCCATTCTCGTGTTAAAACCCCACCTGTGACCTCTCCCAGCCCCGCCCAGTTCTCCTCAGGGGAGAGGAGACCCATTAGCCCACCTGGGAGGGAATCACGATGGGGGCTGGGGGGAGATGGGTGCCTGGGAGGGAATCATGGTGCGGGGAGCAGCCAGGCACCTGGAGAGACGGGAAAGGGCCCCCTGGGTACTGGGTCCGAGGGACTCCCCAGGACAGGCTCTGGGAGCAAGATCAGCATGTAAGCAGATGTTCGGCAGGCTCAGGAAGCCCACGCCCGCCTGCGGGTGCTCACTGCAGGAGCTGAGGTTCCGGAAACAGCCGCTCTTAAACCTGGCTGAGATGCTGCCCATCTAAATTGCCCAGGGCCCAGGTGAGCTATAAACGTGTATCTCAGTTGAGGCGCACACGCCCACGTGAGAGAGCGGGGCCCAGGGGCATTTCCAGTGATTCTCAGAGCCGTGATGTGAGTCCAGGCGCCCAGACCTGCACACACTTACCAACACCTCGGCTGACCGCGCCAGCTAGCCCCTGTCGCTTGGCTGCCTTTGGTCACTACCACGTCCACCTGTCCTATGGGACGAAGAGAGTCCCAACCAGACCTGGGGCTCAGGCAGGCCGGGGTCCCCAGGGCACTGAGTCAGTCTGTGTGGAGGGGGTGACTCCTCAGGGGCCTCTGCCAGGAGCCCCAGGCCATGGCGGAGAGTGAGAAAGGCCGACCCGACGTCCTCTGGAGGGAAAGCAGAGTCCAGACAGAGTCTTGCCAGTCCACCCAGCAGGAGGCCCAGCCCTTCTCTGTGAGGCCCCNCCTCGGCTGACCGCGCCAGCTAGCCCCTGTCGCTTGGCTGCCTTTGGTCACTACCACGTCCACCTGTCCTATGGGACGAAAAGGGTCCCAACCAGACCTGGGGCTCAGGCAGGCCGGGGTCCCCAGGGCACTGAGTCAGTCTGTGTGGAGGGGGCGACTCCTCAGTGGCCTCTGCCAGGAGCCGCAGGCCATGGCGGAGAGTGAGAAAGGCCAACCCGACGTCCTCTGGAGGCCCGGCCTCCGGGAAAGCAGAGTCCAGACAGAGTCCTGCCAGTCCACCCAGCAGGAGGCCCAGCCCTTCTCTGTGAGGCCTCAGTGAGACACAAGTGTGTGCACATCTGTGTATGCACACGTGTGTGTTCAGAGAGCTGCCCAGCTCCTGCCGGGAGCCCTCCTCCCCTGGCTGTGCCATGGGACGGCCTGACACAGGCCCCGACCTGTGGGGTGTGGAGACCTCAGACACCAGCAGGGCGGCCAGATGCGAACCGAGGCGGGAAGCCCGCTCTGCTCTGCCGGTGGGAGGCTCCCAGGTCATCTGCGCTCTGGAGCCGGCCCTGGACCAGCACAGGACCTGGCCTGCACCCTGGGCGCTCCTCCGGCCTCCATCCCACACCTCCTCGGAGCCCATCCTGGCCCGACCCATCCAGAGCCCGCCTGCCTGGGGCCATCCCAGGATGGGCCTGCCCACTGCTNCCTGGACCAGCACAGGACCTGGCCTGCACCCTGGGCGCTCCTCCGGCCTCCATCCCACACCTCCTCGGAGCCCATCCTGGCCCGACCCATCCAGAGCCCGCCTGCCTGGGGCCATCCCAGGACGGGCCTGCCCACTGCTGAGCGTCCCAGGAGGTGGTGCCCACCAGGAGGGCCTCTGGAGCCCCCAGGTGCCCGCAGCCACCTCCCCACCCTCCCCAGGGCCTCCCTCTCGCCCCGCCAGGGTCCCCCTCATCCTCTGGCACGTGGCCGAGCAGCCAGAGGGGCCCCGGAAGGCGTGTGCTTCCTGGAGGAGGAGGGCCGGGCCACCTCCTGCAGTCTTCCGTTGGTCCCCGGCTCCAGCCCTGACTCAGCCTCAGTCTTCTCGCCTGTAAAGTGGGTGATAGGGACGNTCGCCCCGCCAGGGTCCCCCTCATCCTCTGGCACGTGGCTGAGCAGCCAGAGGGGCCCCGGAAGGCGTGTGCTTCCCAGAGGAGGAGGGCTGGGCCACCTCCTGCAGTCTTCCGTTGGTCCCCGGCTCCAGCCCTGACTCAGCCTCAGTCTTCTCGCCTGTAAAGCGGGTGATAGGGACGAGTCCCGCCCACCTGGGAAGTGGGCCTGAGGACGGACGCCCGAATGCGCACAAACCAGCTAGGAGAGAGCCTCCGTGACAGCTACGAGAGGGCCTCTGTGAGAGCTGAGCCTCAGCCTCACTTGGAACAAGGACGGCAGAACTGGGTGGGCTGTGTGGAGGCGGGGCATTGGGACATGGGATGAGAGCGGTGGGGGACAGTGGGAAGCTCAGGTGTTGGGGGTGGGACCCCAGGGAGGAGCAGGGTGAATGAGCCCCGGAAGGAGACGCCATCCAGGGTGGGAGCCCCGGGGTCAGAGTGGGGGCCCTGGGTGACCCTCTGGGGCCACAGTGAGGGCCCTGGGTGACCCTCTGGGGCCACAGTGAGGGCCCTGGCTGACCCTCTTGGGCCACAGTGAGGACCCTGGTTGACCCTCTGGGGGCACAATGAGGACCCTGGGTGACCCTCTGGGGCCACAGTGAGGACCAGGTGCTGGGTGACCTGGGAGAGCCTGCCAGTGCTTCCAGGGTCCTGGCTCCTCCTCTCCCGTGCTAAGCTGCCCTGAGCTGATGTTCNCCCTGGTTGACCCTCTGGGGCCACAGTGAGGACCCTGGGTGACCCTGGGTCACACTGCAGGTGCTGGGTGACCTGGGAGAGCCTGCCAGTGCTTCCAGGATCCTGGCTCCTCCTCTCCCGTGCTAAGCTGCCCTGAGCTGATGTTCCAACTTCTCTGAGCCCTAGCCTCCCTGAGCATGCCTGGCCATCACAGCTCTGCCTGGTGGCCACCTGGGAAACAGTGAGGCCTCGCTGGTCCCTCCAAGCTCAGCCAGCAGGACAGTCCCTTCCAGTCCAGGTTGGGACCCCAGCTGACCCCCAGGAGGCCACCCCAAGCTATCATCTGAGAGGGACTGGTGGCCGCAGGACCCTGCATCCTCAAATCACTCTCCATCTTTAAAATCCCACCAGAGCAGCCTTGCTCCTTTGGACCCACCTAGACATCCTGCTAACTTGACCCCCCCACCCACCAGGTGCCTGGCCTCAGTCCAACCCCGCCCCTGACCCAAGCTGGACGTACCACCTGCTCTGCGGTCTGGCCAGAGGCCCTGCCCCCGCTCCATCCTGATGAGCCAGCCTCGCCCCAGCTGGGCCCAGCGTGTCCTTTCCCGTCTGGGATACCCATGACCTTTTCCTGTGGGGTCAGCCCGTGCAAAACTGCCATTTGTGTAGTGTCCAAGAGTGGACTTGAAGTTCAACTGGTGAGAAGNCGATACCAGTGTTGACACGCCACAGGCGGCCGTGACTCAGTGGCCCTCAACTGCCTGACTCACGTCCAGGGGAAGGCTGTTTGTGTTCAGAAAGTTACCACGATTTCCCTTTAAAGTCACCATGAGTAGAAGTCATCAGTTGTATTGGAAGAGGGTGGGCCACGCAGAGAAGCCCCAGCCTGGACTGACACATGGGGCCCGCCCTGCTCCCACCCTGAGCCCACGATGCTCCATGCTGGCTGTGCCATCTCCCACTCCTCTCTGCACTGGGCCTTTGGACCGCACGTCTCACACTGGTCACACTGAGGCCACTGCTGGGCCCCGTGCCAGGCGCCCATCCCTGTGGCTGCCAAGGGCAGCAGGCCCCCCACCCAGGGCCTGAGCAGCAGGGAGGCCTGGCCGCACTCCCCCAGAGACTCGGGGTAGAATCTTCCCCTCTCCCAGCTCTGGGAGCGCCCTCAGCCCATGGTCTCCCGCAGTTCTACCCCGAGCCATGCAGCCCCTCCTCCCCCTGTGGGGCCTCACCCCAACTTGATGACATCAGCAAACAACCCGTTTCCTCATAAGCCCACATTCATGGATGCCAGGATTAGGGGGTCAGCACAGCTTTAGGGCCGCGACTCGACCCACGACCCCGAGGCTTGACTCCAGGGCACCCGGGTCTTTGCCCACGGCCCTGTCTCAGGGAACAGTGACTCTGGGGAGGAACACGGTGGCCCCCTGCCTGCTCCAGGAAGGAGGAAGCTTTGCTGGACGTGGGCCCACATGTACACGTCCAGCTACGCAGCCATGTCCTGAAGTAGAAGGAATTCTGCTCTCAAATTAAGTAATTCCTGTGACGTAGGACCCTTGTCAGGCCAGTCAGACACACTGGATGGAAGATCACCGGGGCACCAGGCACCTTCGGAACAGCCAGCAAGATGCGGAGCCTTGGCTGGCAGGCCCTAGGCTGCACCCGAGGAAAAAGGCTGGGGGTTGCTGCTGCACACGGGGGCTCAGCCAGGGCCAAAGAGGAGTCCAGCACCTTCCCCAAACCAAGGGTCACCCCGACAGCCCGAGCAGCCAAGCACTGAGTCCACCGGGGCCCTGACCGCTGCGGAGCCCGCACCCAGGGCTCCCTCCCTCTGGGGCTCGTGGTGGGGGTGGGCAGNTCCCTGGGCTGCACCCGAGGAAAAAGGCTGGGGGTTGCTGCTGCACACGGGGGCTCAGCCAGGGCCAAAGAAGAGTCCAGCACCTCCCCCAAACCAAGGGTCACCCCGACAGCCCGAGCAGCCGTGCACTGAGTCCACCGGGGCCCTGACCGCTGCGGAGCCCGCACCCAGGGATCCCTGCCTCTGGGGCTCGTGGTGGGGGTGGGCAGGGGGCAGCCCCTCCACGCAATGTCCCCTGAGCTGTGGATGGCACACACCCACATCCACAGCGACACAGCCGGGCTCCACCTTCCTAGGCGAGAAGGGCCCAAGGTGGGACCCAAGGACCCTCCTGCGACAGTGTCACCTGGGGTTCTTGTTAAACCCTGCAACTCCCCCAGCAGCATCACACCAGACGAATACACCACAGCTCCTTGTGGGGCTTGAGAATCTGCGTTTTATGAAGCCCCCCAGGGGATTCTTCTGGAGGAGGGAATGGCAACCCACTCCAGAATCCCTGCCTGGAGAATCCCATGGACAGAGGAACCTAGCGGGCTACAGTCCCTGGGGCGGCAAAGAGTTGGCCAGGACCAGCAACTAGGCACAGGGGATTCTTGGGCAAATGAATCTAGGCATTTGCAAGATAAAGGAGGAAATAGGCTGCGAGTGCCTGAAAGGAGGAGCCCAGCAAAGGCTGGGTTCATCCTGGCTTTGCACCAGCAGGCCTGTGCCACCCTTGGGGGCCCCCCTCCACCGTCTCGTCCCCATGGAAGCAGCAACGGGGGCTCAGTGATGGTGAAAGTGCCCTGGCACCCAGGCGTGGGGGTCTGTGGTCCGCAGGAGCACAGGGGTCGGGCCTTGGGCCCTCGTCCAGCCGGAGGCCTCGGACCATGCATGTGGCGTCTTTAGTACACGGCTGCATGGACGGGGAGGAGGCAAATGCGTGCCAGGGACCAAAGGCTGGAACACCACAACAGAGGCAAATATTTATTCCAGGAACGCTTGTCGTCGGCCCACAGCACTGATAAGATTGGCGCGCCACGCTGCAGATAAATGGAGTCACGTGTCACCTGCCACCCTGGGTCCCAGCCGCACACAAGCTGACCACCCCAGGCCCCGGCCGCCCGCTCCCCTGGCCTCCCAGCGGGAGCCCCCTCATGCAGCAACCAGCACCCGCTCCAGCTCCCCCCGCAGCTGACCTCTGAGAAAGGTCAGAGGGAAAATGCAAGCGGGGAATAGAAGGCTGAGGGCAGCCCCGGGCGGGCGGAGGGGCAGGCGGGGCTCAACCCTGAGCCTCGGTGGCACCCAGCGACCCTCTGGCCGGCGCTCCTCTCCCAGCTCTGACTGCTTTACTTCTTTTAAGGCCTGCGTTAGTATTTTAACTAGCTGAAAGTCTTCAAAAGATCTGTTTGTAGATAGTGGTACCCCGTGTAATGGAATACCAGGAAATAACCAAAACCTGTCATTTCACAAGAAATCTGAACAGGCTTGGGGACCGCAGAACAGTGTATACTGCAGACTTGGTTACTGATGCTAAAGATTTGTTTGTTCACACTGCAAGTCCCCTACAGACGAGCAAGCTCCGTTCCGAGGGCGGGGTACACCTTTGACCACGGCCCACACTGGCTGTCCATCAAAACGTAGGAGAGAAAAGAAAAAGCAAGGAAAGAACCAGCAGATTCTGGGCTGGGGCACCATTTCTGCCAAGTTGCCCGTTTCTACAAAGCTCAGACTCAAAGAGGAATGCGCATGAGCTCACGTCTCCCATCCCTTCCTCTCCAACATATATGGTAGCTCACAGGCAGTTAGCATGCAGTCTCCTAGCAGGAACTCAGGAGAAGCCCTTAGAGACTGGAAGAGTGGACGCGGAAGGCTCTAAGTCAAGGAGGACCATGTCTGGCAACCGCCCAGGGGCTCCGGAGCCAGAGAGCGCCTGCAGGAGGACGATGAAGGGCCTGGCGGCCACCGAGGGCCCGAGGGACGAGGCAGCAGGGGACAGGGCTGGGGACCACAAGGAGGACCTGCAGCCTGCCCCGGGGGAGACGCTCTGAGACACCAGCTGAACAGAGAGGTGTGTTCGGGCTTAAGCTCAGAAAGCTATATCCAAGATCTGAGCACTCTCAGCGTGAAAACAACGCTAAAGTGGTAACTGGAAGACTCAGGCCCCCAGGCCGGCCAGACGATGACCAGTGCCGGCCGCCTGGCCTCCCTGTGTCCACGGCTCCGTGTCCAGAGCCGGGCATGGAGGGGTGGGGATGAGGAGGAGGGCGAGGCTTGCGTTGGCCCCTTTGACCCCGATGTTCTGCCTTCCCGTGACTCACTCCAGCCCCGGTGGCTTGTCACTGGGCCTCCCAGGGCAGCCGGAGAACAATTGGAGGCGAAGGGGAGAGACCAGGGCACGGGGTTCCGGGCCTGGCGGGGGAGGACACCCGGTGAGGGGTGACTCAGGCAGTACTTTTCCGACACGGGGGCCGGAAGTAGCCCTGAGCACGCAGGGCCTGCAGCGGGCAGCGCTTGCACGGTGCGGCAGGGTTCAGCTCTTGCCCCCGCACAGAAAACAAGCAAAGTCCCTGGCCTGCTGCTGTCAGCCATGCCCTGGATCCCAGGGCAAGTCCAGTCCTGCTCGCGGAGCAGTCAGGGCTCACTGGCTCACTCGGTTTGAGTCACCACCAGCACCCTCCGAGAGGTCGTGATTCACAGCCGTGTTATTTAGGGAAAGAGTCGCAAAGCCACCAAAACGCGCCTTCCTCTGAGCCGCCTCCAGCCCCAACTTGGCCCTCTCAGAGCCTTTGTTTCGCAGTAGGGACACAGCCAAATCTCGGTTCCCTGGGCTGGGCAACTGGGGGCCTCGGATAACCAGAACCCTGCCACGTTCAGTTTGTCAGACTCAGAGGCAACTCACTGCCAGTTCTGGATGCCCCAGGCCCCTCACAGAGCGAGTTCCAGCTCTGAGCCCTGGCAGGACCACAGAATGGTTTTCCAGCTTCCCCCGCAAGGCCCGGTCAGATCCCCAGGCCCCTGAGTCAGGGTGGACACCTCCGCAGCAAACGCCCCGTCCTTAACCCTGAGCAAACCCACGCTCCCCCGCCTCCCCACAACAAAGGCTTTATTATTATTGTCTTTCCTTACAACCAGGGGTGTTCAAGCTCTTCCTGATCCTTCTGAAGTCAGACTGCCATCAACCTCTGACAGAAATGACATTTGAATGAACGTATTTGGGGGAAAACCCAAAAGAAAGAATCCAGAAGAACTGCTCTTGTCTGCTTGTGGGGCCAGACGAACAGAAAGTCTTTCTAATTGTGTGTTGATTGATCAAACCAAATAAAACTGAAATGTTCATGTAATAGGTCTTCCGTTTTATTCTGAGATGCTTTTTTTTTGAGCCCATCATTTTAAATCCAAATGGGGCAGAACCTGGTTCCATACATTAAATACCATGACGACTTGTATGGATCCCTGGGTTAGGAAGATCCCCTGGAGAAGGAAACAGCAGCCCACTCCAGGACTCTTGCCTGGAGGATCCCATGGACAGAGGAGCCTGGTGGGCTACAGTC
>SJYW01011961.1:251221-283534 GCA_006410735.1 Raphicerus campestris
CAGGCATCCTGCCCAGCTGCGGCAGCACACATGGCCGCCCTCCAGGCCAACAGATGGGTCAGGCTAACGAGGGCCATCTGCACAGTGTCCAGGCTGCCATGTGTCCAGCAGATTCTCCTGGAAACCAGCAAGTTGCTGAGGCAGAAGATTAAAGGAGGGGCAGAGCAAGCAGCCTGTGAGAGAGGAAGGACCTGGCCTGGAACTCACGCTCGCTGACAACTTCATCCACAGTCGCGGCAGGACACTTAGTAGCTAATGGCCTCAGTTTGCTCATCTGTGAAACGGGGCTGTGACTAGTTCCCACAGCCCAGGGTTTTTATAAAGAATAAATGAAATGTGTCGCACAGCAGCCAGGAAACCAAGATGCCCCCTCTATGCCAGCATATTTTAATAATTTTCAGCCTTTAACCTTCCATCTGCCCATCTCATCATTTCCGCTCTAGGAATTTGTAGGATAGCAAGGACAGAAGAATTTTATGTCCGTCCCGAGGTGACCAAGGTTACATATTCTAAAAGAAGTGTGGCAAGGGACCTCCCTGGGGTACAGGGGCTGAGAATCTGCCTGCCGACTCAGGGGACACAGGCTCGATCCCTGGTGGGGAGCTGAGATCCTGCACACTGGGCAGCCACGGGGCCCGTGGGCCACAGCCACTGAGTCTGCATGCCCTGGAGCCCACACCAGAGGAGCCCCTTTGTGAAGCAAGTAGAGAAAGCCCGCGCGCTGAAACGAAGACCCAGTACAGCCAAAACCAAATATTTTTAAAAATACAGTTAAGTGCAGCCAGAAATCAGCCGGTGTGAGCTGGAATGAGGTGCTGGGTGTGGGTGTCCACACAAAGGTGGTAGATGGTCAAGGCACCCGGAGTTCCGAGAGCAGCCAGCCTGCAGAGGCTGGTCTCGGCTTAGCCGCACTCAACCAGGGGGCAGGACCACAGCTTCCTCCCCTGTGAGAAGTGAAGGAGCTCGTCTGCGCGAAGGTTGAGAAATGTGGAGAGGACCAGAGCATCACTCAGAATTTAAGGGGCAGGAGTGAACGTACCCCACACCTCTGCTCTTCCTGCTACTCAGAAACACTTGGCACATTTCTCTCAAGCGAAATTGCCCCTGCAATTAGGGTGGATTTATACGGCTACCCAGATCCTGAGTAATTTCATTGAAACAAATATTTAGGGGTATAAGTATATCCCATGCAATACTGGGGACATAATTATACTTTTAAAGATATCATTGTGCATCTGAAACTCGAGTTTGAGCACCCAGAGTATTGTCATTTCCTAAAAAAAAAAAAGGCCCATCTTACCTGCTGTGGAAATTGACTCGTGTGGTCAAAGATGGAAGCACAGTACTCAGCACAGTGGGCTTTGACGCTGTGACCGAGATTTATTCCAATCCTCAAAATTTGAAAAGCATGACGCAGACACGGGGCTTCCCCGGGCGTGAAACCCAGATGCTGGCTGACTCAGGATTCAGCCTGTGCGCACCTCGGGACAGAAGCCGGGAATCATCACCAACACGTGCAGAGGTTTTGCCAATGTTTGGCCCTGGAAATATTTTCATAACGATGATTAAATCAGACGTCAGTGGTGCCTGCTTGGGAAAGTCCAGTTATGAGTATTCTTTGCTTTCTTTCATGACTCTGAATATTCTGATTAAAGTTTAATTGAAAAGTAATACATTTCAATCAGGCTCCTGTGCTGCCCTGAAATTCAGGTTGGAACGCTGAGGTTGAAGGGTCCTGCTCTCAGCCCACGCCGTCTCCTCCTTCCCACCTTCTCTCTTCACCCAATTGTGTTGAAACCAGCGGGCCCCAGCCCTGCCCTTCTCACAGTACCTAGTACTACAAAAGCTAAAAACCGGGAAAATATGAGTTCTCAAGTAATTTTGTAGAAAAGTAAGTCTATAGGCCCACGGGAGCCGGTCACTGAGCTTGGTACAATCATGTGCCTCGTTCACTGTTTACAGATGAACACTTTTACACCAGTTAGCACTAGCTTCTTGAAGGTACAGATTGAATCTCATATTGTCCGTTCACTCATTTATTCACTCACGCATGGAACAAATAGTCACTGAGCCTCAGAGATGGAGGCCAGAGGTAAGGACCAACGTGTGCCTGCCATCAGAACGGTCACAACAGCTGGGGACACTTGAGTGAGTCAGGGAGGGTCACAGCTCCAGAGCAGACCCAGCAAACCCAAGTCCTCAGGAGACAGCCCCGGGCGCCAGGCCTTCACCATTGCCTTCATTTAATCTGCCAGGCCTTGCTCCGGGTGCTTTATATAAGATGGCCCGGTGACAGCTGACGTCTGAGCAGAGGTGGTGGCCCTTGAACTGAGACTCGGATGAGGAAATGAGGTCTGTTCAGGACAGATTGGAGGACGAGGATTCCAAGCAGGGGAAGAGCGTGGACAGAGTCCCAGGGCAGGCTTTGGGTTTGGCTCATGGACCCAAAAAATGATCAAGGGGGGCTGCTGCAGGGCCTGCAGGGGCCCTGGGCCCAGGGTTTCCCATACGCAGGTCCTCGGTCACGAGGAGGTCCCAGTGATGAAACGAGGACAGTAAGGATAGTAGCGGTGACCTTGTCCATAAAAATTCAAGCTTATTCCATTGAAAAGATCACCTTTGTTGGGAAGTTGGTCTTTTGAGTCCAAGAATGTTCTGTCATCCATAGAAGGCTGGAGTTAATAGTGCGTGCATGCGCAGTTGCCGCAGTCGCAACGAACTCTTTGTGACCCAGCGACTCTAGCCGCCAGGCTCCCTCTGTCCGTGGGACTCTCCGGGCCAGAACACTGGAGTGGGTGGTCATGCCCTCTTCCAGGGGATCTTCCCGACCCAGGGATCAAACCTGCATCTCCTGTGTTGCAGGCAGATTTCTTTACCCACTGAGCCACCTCAGAAGCCTGCTAATAATAGGAGGGCTTTTTAAAGTCCCTCAGTTCAGTTCAGTTCAGTTCAGTCGCTCAGTCGTTTCTGACTCTTTGCAACCCCATGAATCACAGCACACCAGACCTCCCTGTCCATCACCAACTCCCAGAGTTCACTCAGACTCATGTCCATCGAGTCCGTGATGCCATTCAGCCATCTCATCCTCTGTCGTCCCCTTCTCCTCCTGCCCCCAATCCCTCCCAGCATCGGGGTCTTTTCCAATGAGTCAACTCTTCGCATGAAGTGGCCAAAGTACTGGAGCTTCAGTCCCTAACAATAAATAAGTAAAAAGGAGAGAGAAGCACAGAGAGAGAGAGAGAAGGACACAGAGACAGAAACGGAGAGAGAGGCCAGGCCCCGAGGTCACATGCGCGTTTTTTTATATTTTCCAGTAGATGACACCCAAGTGGGGAAAGCACTTGAATGACCTCCTCGCTTCTGGCGCAGGCAGGGGGATCGGTCTACAGACAGGCTGAGAGACACCCCGAGACCACACGGGCTCCCCACTTGGGTGCCCCGCTCCTTTCTCCACTGTGACTCCCCCCATCCATCAGCCATCACGGTCCATCCTAGACCTGAAACTCACAGACAGACCGCCTCTGCAGAGCATGTGCCCTGGGCCTCCGTCGGGAGAGAGCAGACCCCTAATTCCACACGGAGGTCACCTGAGGAGCAGACAGCCACTCCTTCCTGACTACAAAGGCCTTCTTTCCTCCTGCTCAACTTGAAGGCTAACAAAGGTAAAAGTATAATAATTTTAAAAATTCAAGAAGTCAAGTTTCCAGAAATTAATTAGGCAATTTGTTTCAGAGCCTCCACCGTGAATTACCCACAAAATAAAGATCTGATGCACTTACTGTTCTCCTGCACCATCAAGCTGAACTGGTAAATTAGTGATAATTACACGTAAACACAGTACAGTCCCACGGTACTCATTCCCAGGGTCTGACAATTCGCAGACTCCACTGAGATGAGCTCAGCCACCCAGACTCCCACCCATTTTCCTGAGAGTAAAGCTGAGAAAAACAAACAAGAATTATCTGAGTGACAAGCAGGTCTTTTGGACTACTCATAATCCCCGAATATTTTGTATGTGTAAAAGAGATGCTTGACTGTGCCTGCTACGGGCTGAAGTGCCAGCAACTAGAGAGAGCAGCAGGGCTTCGTCCTTCAAAGCCTCCTGACCAGAGGGTCCCAACAGGTACCAGCAATGAACAGAACACACAGGACCCTCAGGAAATGAGGCCCAAAGCGCCCAAGAAGGCTCATCACCAGAAGGGCCCAGGAACGGGTTCCGATGCTGCTGGGCACATCTGATGTCCTTGGGCACCGTCTTGCTCCGTGATGGTGACTTCTACAGCCATTAGTCACAAACACAAGTAACAAAACAGTTTGCAAGTGAATATGAAGCAAATGGGTTCCTGCTCCCATCCCCTGATTTGGATGTATATATATATATTTTTTAAAAAGAAACTCTTTTTGAAAGCTCCATCTACAATCTTCTTCTAGAACTTCAACGATGAAGGATGGTGAAGAATCAGCCACCATGATTGTTCTACGATGAACAATCCTACTTCTACTTATTTTCCTGAGCACTTGGAAAGGATTTTTTTACCTTCGGTTCTGACTTAATGAGAACACACCCTCTCCAGGTGGATACAGCCGGTGAAGCTGCCTTTTCCCTGGTAGACAAGTGGAGTGTGTGATGTTCAGCTTGTCACTTAATTGCTGCAGGTTGTGGTTTTTTAATCCATCAAATAGAGAAATTCATGAAACTATTGCAAAGGATTAATGAGATAATATTTGTAAAGTGATTGGAGATAATCTGTTGAAAAGCACGTATAAATACAGAGTATTACTACTAAGTCTCTAAGGAATAATAAAATGTGTAATGACATGCCTGTGGTAATCTATACTTAATTATGTAATTTTCTAATACCCAGAAGGTATGCACAAGCAGAGATGAGCAAATTGCATTGTGTGGCATTCATTTCGTGAGGTCACTGGTCATTAAAGTTTAATCATGCCCCATTAAAAAATAAAGATTTCTGTTTTTACTCTTTCCCAATAATTACTAATAATAACACGTGCACACAGTGAGGTATGAAGTCATATCGATTTTTTCAAAGCGAGTTTTCAGAAGGTCCACCCAGCCACCTCCACCCACCCCCACACCCACCTGTCGGGACATCAAAGATGCGCCTTCTCTGTCTTCAGGGGCAGACACAAGCAGCTCGTGCGCAAGGCAGCGACTGACTCAGCGCGAGCACCACGATCTGCTGACCTCAGAGCTGGATCTTTCCGAGTTGGGACCGGAGAGTTTTGGAAGAGGCTCGATGGGGTTGGAGACTTCAGCTCCGTTCCTGTCATCAGAAGCTCCGTGGTGCTGGGACAGAGCGAGCATCCTGTGAACATTTCTGAACAAGTAAATTAGTGGATGAGTGATCGAGGCCTGGATAAACCCAAAAGTATCTCCCAGAGAAGGGCTTTGAGCTGGGCCCTGAGGAGGAGTGAATTGATCAATTGCACATCCAGCCAGCAGGCCCAAAGGACTCAGTGGGGTGTGCCTCTGAGTAGGAATGTGACGCTTCACCCCAAGGCTGGGGAATGTGCAGGGCCCCTGGTACGGGGGTCATAGAGTCTGGGGGTTCTTAGCTCCAAATCCTCTAACAAGCTCTTTGGTCCAAACTCTCAGGCCCAAGACAGACTCAGACTTCCTGGAAACCAAGTATTATTACCATATCTGCTGCTTCCAGCCCAGCACACGCACATCCAAAGCCACAGGCCAGGACCCCCCAGAGGCTTCCATATGGAGCCTTGAGGGGTGTGGCCGCTCCCAGATGCAGTGGCCGTGAGCTGCGGGTCACCATGGAGCAATCCAGGGCAGACCCACTGTGCCCGGCCGAGGCAAGTGCACCGTAGGTTTCCGAGTTTATCCATCGGCCTCTGGGCACACCCTCCTTGGACAGCTGGTGGATCCAACAGGTGGCAGCACCTGACGGCTTGGCGCATTCCCTGGCGTCTGGCTCTGTGCACGGGGGCCTCGGGTGAGCCAGGCCAGGGCTCAGCTTCCTCGGATCTCAGGTAGGAGCAAGTGTACCTGCCTCAGCTCCTCTCTGACCCTCCCCAGCACCCACGTCGTGCACCAGAGCCCCCTGGAGCTCGCCGCAAACCAGCTGTAGTGGGAATCAAGGAGGATCCAGAGAACAAGCAGGCAAGAGTCTGGGGGACACTCCTGGACGCTGCCAAGTCTGGGACGCTGGACAGGGGTGGGACACTCTGGTCTCACCACCTACCCCACCCCCGGCCTCAGCCCCTCCGCCCACCAGGTGAGGCTGCTGGACGAGCTCAGAGGCCCCATCCTGGCCCCCAGGTGTGCCAGCATCATCTGAGACGGGTTGCAAATGCCGACGCCAATGGCGGGGCCCAGAGTCCACAACAACGGCCCCCACAGCTTACACAGCCAGCCAGGTGGGGGGACCGGCACGCGCGTCTCCAGAGCACCCTCCCACCCTGAAGCTGGTGTGCCCTGGACACGGAGCTCCGGGGAGGGAGGGGTCACAGGCTCCCATCGGCACCTCCATCGGTTGCTCATTGGCCCCTCGACTCTGAAACGCCAGGCATCGTGTCGTCCAGGGCTGCCCGCCAGCTTCTTCCTCCCCGTTTGTGAGAGAGCTCTGTTCACACCAAGCTCTGCACCGTCCCCTGGCAGCCACAGCTGCTCCTGGGCCCCGCTGCTGCAGATTTCAGAAAGANACTTCCTGGAAACCAAGTATTATTACCATATCTGCTGCTTCCAGCCCAGCACACGCACATCCAAAGCCACAGGCCAGGACCCCCCAGAGGCTTCCATATGGAGCCTTGAGGGGTGTGGCCGCTCCCAGATGCAGTGGCCGTGAGCTGCGGGTCACCATGGAGCAATCCAGGGCAGACCCACTGTGCCCGGCCGAGGCAAGTGCACCGTAGGTTTCCGAGTTTATCCATCGGCCTCTGGGCACACCCTCCTTGGACAGCTGGTGGATCCAACAGGTGGCAGCACCTGACGGCTTGGCGCATTCCCTGGCGTCTGGCTCTGTGCACGGGGGCCTCGGGTGAGCCAGGCCAGGGCTCAGCTTCCTCGGATCTCAGGTAGGAGCAAGTGTACCTGCCTCAGCTCCTCTCTGACCCTCCCCAGCACCCACGTCGTGCACCAGAGCCCCCTGGAGCTCGCCGCAAACCAGCTGTAGTGGGAATCAAGGAGGATCCAGAGAACAAGCAGGCAAGAGTCTGGGGGACACTCCTGGACGCTGCCAAGTCTGGGACGCTGGACAGGGGTGGGACACTCTGGTCTCACCACCTACCCCACCCCCGGCCTCAGCCCCTCCGCCCACCAGGTGAGGCTGCTGGACGAGCTCAGAGGCCCCATCCTGGCCCCCAGGTGTGCCAGCATCATCTGAGACGGGTTGCAAATGCCGACGCCAATGGCGGGGCCCAGAGTCCACAACAACGGCCCCCACAGCTTACACAGCCAGCCAGGTGGGGGGACCGGCACGCACGTCTCCNATTAAGGACAGCATTCATCTCTGTGTTGCCGCTTTACATCTTGCAGCCCATCAAGGCCTGTCCGCAGAGCTATAACCGTGCAATCCAATACTGCAAGGACAGGACGAGAGGCCCAGGCCAGGTGTTTTTATAACCAACCCAACACCGGGCGGAGGGGCTGTGCTGAGTGCCAGACCCACCCACGTTCCCAGAGCAGGGCGCCCGCATGTCAAGACCACCCCCCCACCCTGCCACCAAGGCTCGCCTAGGAGAGACCTAAGGCTCCAACACGTTGGCTGCAAGGGACTGAGGGGACTGGTAGCTGAAGCCGAAGAGCCTGGACGCCTCCCGCCCCAGCTGTGCAGTCAGCACTTTGTGACCGCTGGTGCCCGCCGCCCTGAGCCTCAGTCTCCCCATCTGCAGCCCTGGGACATGCACGCCCAGCNAAGAGCCTGGACGCCTCCCGCCCCAGCTGTGCAGTCAGCACTTTGTGACCGCTGGTGCCCGCCGCCCTGAGCCTCAGTCTCCCCATCTGCAGCCCTGGGACATGCACGCCCAGCATCACGGGAGACGCGAGGGCGTGTGGTGCTGAGCTGCGCCTGGTGGGGCTGATTCCTTCTCACCACGGGTCATCGCCACCTCCTGTCAAGTCGGGGTGAAGCATGCTGGCCCCACATGCCCCACCTTCGCTGAGGACCCAGCCGCCCAGGCAGGCGCCCCGCTGCACCAGCGCCCCAGGTCTGTGTGACCTGCAAGCTCCCCACGAGCGACAAGACACATTCCAGGGCCTCGGATCACGGCCTGGCTCGCTCGGGGCCCCCTCCACTCGGGGCCCTTCCCCGCCAGCCCCGGGGCACCCCTGGGCCCTGCCTGCCTTGGCACTGCCCCCTCTGGCCCACGCCCTGCCCCCTGCTTGGTCTCGTCCACAGCAGACGCCACCAGGAGCAGCTGCGTGTTCTCACTTGTGTGTCTGCCATTTCTCTCCTCTTGAGATATGAGCTCCTGCGGGAAAGGTTTTTCTCTCTCCTCTGTTCACCTCCTGGAGCCCCGTTACCTACCTCACGGAACACGGATGCTCATATATCTCTCAGGCAAGAGTGAGTGGGCCAATTGACCAAAGGCCCTTCCCAGCTCCTTCCCCTCATTCTGGGTGACGCGAGGCTTTGGGGGCCACCCTGGGGGCCAGGTTGAAGCAGTCAGTTCCTTCCTCACCTGCTATCTGCCGGCCCGCCCCCAGCCAGACCCTGGGCCACTCTGAGGTGGGTCCAGAAGTTACGGGTCCCCTAGCTGGTCCCATCCGCAGTCACTGCAGATCGCAGCATCAATCAGGCCACAGGAGCCTTCAGGGACCCCCACCCCCCCGTGCTCAGTGCCACCTCCCTGGGTCCCAGGCCCCCTCCCCGCCTCCCAGAGCACCAGCTCTCCCCCCAGGGTCTGCAAGGAGCGGTCCTCAGCACCACACACACCAGGGAGCCTGGGACTGAGGCCCGGGGCCGTGGGTCCTCACTCAGCCCTGCCACCAACAGGCTTCCCGCTGGGCCCTGTCCTCTGGGCTCCCCTCGGGCAACCGGAGAGCCGTGCAGAGCACGGTGGGGTGGCACTGGGCTGATCCGTCCCACCAGCACCTCATTGCTACTTTCCACGCCGTGAGGAGCAAGTCACAGGAGAGGTTTCAACGCCCATGGTGGGGGGAGGGGGGTGGCCAGCTCCCTGCCCTCTCCCAGGACCCCTGGCTGGTAACCAGGCTCGAGTCTATCAGCGGAGGCAGCACCGTGTGCAGACAGCCTCCCCCTGGACACGGGCCTCTGGCCAGGCTACAAGAGCGGCCCCACCACTCTTCGAGGTCAGCGTCCAGCACCCATTTTCACAGACAAGGACACCAAGGCCGAGAGATGAGCCCAGCATCCCTAAGACCGAGCAGCTGAGCCATAAACCCCAGTGTCCATGTGCCATGTGTCGCCGGGATTCCATCAGGAGACAAAGCAGTCTCCAGGTGATTTAGGCATGAAGGCCGCCCTGCCCATGGTGGGTGGTGGGAGGTAAACCCTGGATGCCTGGGAGAACAGGCAGCCAGTGCCTCTCCTGGGGGGAGGAGAGCCCTTGTTGCGGCCTCGCCCGCCCCCATGGTCCTCCACAAGGCCGGCTTCTCTGCCCCAGCTCCACAAGGCCCGGTCTGTGCGCATCCGGCTGTGCGACCCGCTACATTCCTCTGTACCGCGTGACATTCCAGCCGCCCCGCCCGAGTCCTGTCGCATGGGGGTGAGACTTTACTCACTGCCCTGCCATCCATCCAGGAGAGGTCAGACAGGCCAGATCCAGGATCCGCTGGGGCTTCTGGAATGTAGGGGTGCAGCCCCCAGGGCCAGGAGCCCCCCAGACCCCCACGCCTTTGTGACACGTCCTGGGAGAGAGCCCGAGGGTGGCTGCCAGCCAGGCTCCGCCGAGAGTTGAGGTTTTCAAGGCCCGCTTATTGCAGCGTCGCCTATTTCAGACACCTACGTTTCTGAATGGGACAGATGGCCGGGCCGGGCATTGAGAATGGCTGGCACTCGAGGTTCCATTGTCCCGGGAGAAAGTGGGCTCCTGTACCCGACTTCCAAGCGGTCCTATACTGAAGGTCACCGACAGCGTGACCACGCAGGGCAGCCACAGGGCGAGCAATGCCCCGCCAGATGAAAATCCTTTTGTTGTCGGGCCTGGAAGGTCACACAGTGCCCTTTGAGATTGCCTGGCCAGCAGGAAGTCCCCCACCCCACTCCCATAAAGGTGACAGCCTCGGGGGCAGAAGTCAGCACCGCAGCATCAACCGGCAAGGCCACGCAAAGCCAAGGCCTATTTTCCCATCACAAACAAATGCCATCGTGGCCCAGGAACCATGGCAATAAAGAGGCACTTGTTTGAAAGGCCACTGGCTCGGCCAGGCCCGGAAGGAGAGGTAGCTGCAGCTGGGCGCCAGGCAAGGGCCCTCAGGGAGCCCCCAAGCCCAGCCGGTGTCTCTGGGGAGGTATGACCCGACCAGCCCTCTTATCGTGGAAGCTGTGTTCTAGAAAGCCCACAAGCACCGAGATGTCATTTTGCCAGCTGATCAGCATACGCACCTCTTTCATGTGTTTCTGCTTAAAGACCCCGTGCTGAGTGCATCCCATTGGCTCATGGGCACTGAGCTCCAGCCAACAGCCCCCCAACGGGTGTCTGAGTGAATGTGATCCAGCAGGTGCTCTCTGCACACGGCCCAGCACCACATCCTGAAACTTGGGAGCTGGGTACCACGCTTCACTACACCTGGGGACTGTTGGAAACAGCCAGCAAACGTGCAAAGACGTGGAGACCAGGACTCTGGGCAAACCATGAGAAGGACCCACATTTGCAGAGCGAGCTCAAAGGAGGGGAGCAGCCCCCAATATCATTGAGGCCCCAAGCACGGATGGCGAGCATCTGCACTAACGTTTTGTGACAGTCGTTTGACCTTGACTCTCAAATCCCTTCCTTCCTGGAGGTAAAGGTGGTAGCTGGCCCAAAAGAAACTCAGCCCCACTGACACCTGCCCAGGATCGTGACAGGCCTTGGGGTCATAGGTCACAGGTCTTGGGGTCTGCAACCTGGCAGAAGCAAAAAAATCCACAGGCACTTTTAAGGGGACAAGTAGGAAAGTGGCTATCATCACGGACTCTGGCATTTTGACACAACGTAGGCGCCGAAACGGAGATCCTCGTAGAACTCAGCCTCTCAGCTGTTCCCGGCGCGCAGGGCAGGGGCTGCTGCTAAATACACCTGCTTTTTGGCATCTCCGGAGAAAGCTGCAGGGCCAGGGGAGGACAGACACCCCTAACGTGCCCTGCGGGGGCACACGTGGCCTCCTGGCTGTAGCTGCATCCTTGAGGAAGGGTCTGGAGCAGCTCCTTTGAAGGAACCTTCTAGAAGAAACCAGGGATGTGCCTGGCCCTCCTGAGACTCCACTTGGGAGTCTTGGGGATTGAGCAACTCTGTCTCAAGAAGCTCTTGACATGCATCAGAAAGCTTCCACAGCCCAAACCCAGCCCTGGGACGCCCCACCCTACGCCCCCAGGGTCCAGACAAGCAGGCAGGGTTCGGGTTCAGGTTGGGGCTGGTGAAGGGACTGGGCCCACGCAGACCAGCTCCTGGGACAGGGGTCGAGCCAGGGCACTTGAGGCGGCCGCCTGGTGAAGAGGGCAGGCATCCCCTTCCATCCTCTTCCTTATCACCCTCTGGGGGCTCAGGGAAAGGGCAGGTCTTCAGGACCTGTCAGCCCCCTTCGGCCCCCCGCTCAGGAACACAAGGTAGCCCCCACCGCGGATGCACACACAGAGGGGCCAGGACTGGCAAGCATGCATTGAAGACGGTGCTCAGGGCCCCAGCTGGACCCAATCAAGCCGGAGATCCCACACTGGGAGTCCTCGTCTGCTGAGTGGAAGGACTGATGACGCGATGAGCGTTCACAACTGGCGGTCAGCACAGAGCAGCCCCCAGGGCAGAGCCTCTGTCATGAGCGGGCCCCAAGTTTCGGGACTCGAGTTCAAGCCCCAGCCTGTCCTGGAATGGTCTCCGGTCATCCCTGGACCGGTGGGTTTCGCTGGAGGCAGGCCTTCTCTGTGCTAGAACCAGGAACACCAGGCAAGCTGGCACGAGCTTGCCACCCCATTTAACTTTCCCAGCGTCCGTTTCATCCCGGTAAAGTAAGAAATGCCGTCTGACTTGGAGCATCAGAGTGCTTTCCTGTCCAGTGAGAGCTGCCCCAGCAAAGAGGCACGCTGTCCTTATCCCATGGTGGAGCTGGGCCCCCAGAGGAGCGTGCCCGCCAGCCCCAGGGTCTTCCATCCTGCAGACAAGCAGTGCCCTCCCCGCTTCGTCACTTTTATGTAAACTTCCGTCTTCAAAGATCTGCTAAGAAAAGTCACCCCAATGTTGGCGGCGAGCAGGTCCCAAAGAGAAGACGGACAGGCTGTGAGTTCCCAGGTGGTAACAAGAACCAGTCGTCAAACATGCGACATTGCTTGTTCAACATACATGGAAATTCAGGTTCACATGCTGTAAAAGTTGTCCTCCAAAAGAGTAAGACGATCACGACGATCACTCCTCAGCAGCGTCACAAAGCCGATGGGCAGCAGAGCTAAGTGGAAGGGGCGCTGCCTGCCTCTGCTCAGGCTGACGGTGGGCTGACAGCACAGCGAACTCTACTCAGCACTCTGAGTAGCCTGCAGGAGAAAAGGACCTAAAGGCAGAATGTCCCAGCACCAGGACATGCTGACTCGCGGTGCCGGACGCCTGAAACCAACACAGCGAAAGTGAAGGCAAACGAGACGCACGGACGTCGCTGCTGCCCAGAGAGCCTTCCCCACGAGGCAGGATGCTTGGGATCTGAGCAGGGGCAGGACTCGGGGGTCCTTCAACCTAGTCCCCTCCCCAGAACCTAGAGGACACCCCCCCACCCTGCAGCTCTCCGCTCCTACACTACCCCAGCCCGGCTCCTACCCGAGCCTGGCAGGGGCAAAGCCCACTGCCCTCCATGGGCCTGGTGGGGGCAGAGTTTGGCCGCTGACCTGAGGGCCCACCTTCCTGGGGTCCATCTTTCCCCCTGAGCCGTGTGTCCTCGCAGGGCCCGCTCTCTCTCTTTAAGATCGGCGGTCCTTCGTCAGGGGTGCTCATGAGACAGGTCTCCCTGCTCACTTCCTCCATCACCTCCTCCAACATGGAAGAGAAGGAGGCAGTGGGAAGGAGAGGGGTGGGGATGGGGACAGGAGAGGGGACTGGAAAGGGAAGCTGGAGTCCCAGCCCAGAGTCCTGCTGGGGGATGAGCTCAGCGCTTCTGGAAAGGGAGGGCAGGGCAGGGCCGCATGGTCAGCGGTGACTCAGGCCTCTTTGTCCCGAGTGCACAGTGGTGGACAGAGAGCAGGCTCCGTGCAGAACAAAGAGGTTCTGTGGAGCAGCCCCGAGCAGGGGGCAGTGCCAGGGAGGGAACACTCAGAGAGAAAGGGAGCCTGCAGAGCGTGGGCGGGCCCGCCCGGAAGTGCAGCGCAGCGCCATCGAAGGTCTCCTGAAGGCGGCACGGAGCCAGCGAGTGGGGCGCCAATAGGCTGGCACGACCCCCCGGAGGCAGGCCAGGTGGGAGACGAGCCCCGGGGGCTGGCCTCAGCCTCCTTCCCGCGCTCATGGCTCTGGGTGGGCCCGGGGCCCCCCTTTCTCTCCGGGAGCCGTGGGCATCTCCCCTGGCCGGTGCCCCCACCCCCTGTCCCAGGAACGACTCAGGACTCAAGAGAGTGACAGCTGCCCCCACCCCCACCCCCAGCTCAGGGGCCCGTCCTGCATCCCGGGTGATGGGCGGGCACCGGGCCAACCCCGCAGGGCCCTGCCACATCCAGCCAGGCTTCTGGGTCATACAGTCTGCCCCTCGAGGGCCAGGGGTCCGACTCCACTCCTTACTCCCCGGGAGTTAGTGCGGGACTAACCAAGCCAAGCAGTGGTCCTGCTGCCACGGCCGCTCCTGGGGCCGCTCCCACCACCCCCGCCTCCCGGCCCGGCGACCCCCGGCCCCTCCGCATGGGCGGCGTGCCGTCAGGTCCGCGGACTGGATTCTCCGCGTGAGTGCTGATCCCTGAGCGGCCACACCCCGTTTAGAACCCTCTGCAAGCCAGGGGTGTATTCGCCGCTCCATGTTCTTCCGCCAAAGAAGAAGGGAGAGACTCGAAAACCTAGTTTTCTGGGACAGTTTCATTACCAGTTAGGAGACGCGGGCCCCAAGCCCTGAGCAGCTTCACCTGGAGGCCTGGGCAGGTGAGGGGCGGGGGTCCTCTCCCTCCATCGGGCCTAAAGGTTGCCTCTGTGTGAACTTTACACCAGCGGGATTCCTCTGAATCTGTTCTTCCGACTCTTGTTTCATTTGCTCATCGTCATGTTTTAAGACTGATCTGTGTTGTTGCTTGTTGTAGTTTTAATTTGTTCGTTCTTGTTACCAGAATATTCTATGGCAATAAGAAGGATGAGATGGTTGGATGGCATCACTGACTTGATGGACAAGAGTTTGAGTAAGCTCCGGGAGTTGGTGATGGACAGGGACGCATGGTGTGCTGCAATCCATGGGGTCGCCAAGAGTCAGACACGACTGAGCGACTGAACTGAACTCTGAAGGTGCACGCTGTCGAAGGTACATGGATAGCCAGACACTTACCAAACGAGGTGAGGAGTAAGTTGGGGAAGCCCTGGGGAGACAACTGTGTTCTGCTTCTCAGGTTTACTGGGGGTCATGCTATTGTTTACAACCCTTCCTTACCCTGTTCATTATCCATTATGCACCTCCCTACATGCCTTAGGTTTCACAACAAAAAGTTTCCATGAAGAGTGGAAGCCCTATGAATAAGGCGTTTGGGGTTGCATGCATGCTCAGTTGTGTCCGACTCTTTGCGACCCCGTGGACTGTAGCCTGCCAGGCCCCCCCGTCCATGGGATTCGCCAGGCAAGACCACTGGAGTGGGTTGTCATGCCCTTCTCCAGCGAATCTTCCCGACCCAGGAGTGGAACCCGCATCTCTTGGGTCTCCTGCATTGGCAGGAAAGTTCTTTAGCTCTGCAACCACCTGGGAAACCCCAGGGTTTGGGGGGCATTTGAGGTTGTTACATACAAAGTGGGGCCACCGTGGGCGAAATGCAGGGAGACCTGCTGAGACCTCAGGTCCTGAGCTCCTGGGGGGGGTGCTTTAGTCCCTCAGTTGTGTCCACCTCTTGCGGCCCTGTGCCCTGTAACCTGCAGGCTCCTCCGTCCATGGGACTCTCCAGACAAGAATACAGGAGTGGAGTGCCATTTCCTCCTCCAGGGGATCTTCCCGACCCAGGAAAGATTAGCTCCTGAGTGGTTACAAAACTGTCCCAGGATCACTGGGTTTAGAAGTCTCCTTCCCCCTGGCATGGGTCTGATTCACGTGAGGAACAGGAATCCTCCTGTAAAGATTCTCCTGTCTGAGACCCTGTGCGAGTCTCCCGCACGGGCCCCCATCGCTCCTGGAGCTGTCACTGACCTGGAAGAGCCCGGCCTTCTTGTTAGCCGACTTTCCCAGCTGAGAAGGGCGCCCCCGCCGCTGGCCTTGCGAGGCGTCCCAAGGACGGCCTCATCCGATGCTATCATCTGACCGATGACAAAGGCCTCCCACTCAGTTCACATTTTGCCTCTTGCATTGCTTTCCACAGCCACCGCCAGGTGAGACGGGCAGGCCAGAGGGGGCCCTGGCAGGTCACCCAGCTCACGAGGTCGGGGGGCCTGGTGGCCGTAAACCCAGGACTCAGGCTCAGCTCCAGAAGCAGCGGGACAGCAGGCCCACGGAGGGGGTTACCCAGTCACACACTCACCTCAGCCGGCAAAAGGCGGCACTCACACTGGGATGCCGGCGTCTGGGGCCTCCGGCCCAGAATAGCACTTCAGCATCTGCTCCCTTCTCCAGGAGCCCCTGCTTGACCCTGACCCCCACAGTGAGGCCCCGACCCTGCCCCGTGGTCTGGCGTGCTCCTAACCACGCACAGTCCAGCCATCAGCTCCCCCCTGGTCTCTTAGCCAAACCGTGAAGGGAGGTGCCCGAGAGCCCAGGACAGCTGCTTGGGAAGGTGGCTCAACCGCCTGGGCTCAGACAGGAGGCCAGGCCTGCCTCCCGTCTCTCTCCAGCGGGGGCCAGCAGCCCTGACACAGCTGGGAACAAGGTCTGTCCCTTCTCCAGGCTTCTGGGGGGAAGCACTGTGATAAGGANCACTCAGAGAGAAAGGGAGCCTGCAGAGCGTGGGCGGGCCCGCCCGGAAGTGCAGCGCAGCGCCATCGAAGGTCTCCTGAAGGCGGCACGGAGCCAGCGAGTGGGGCGCCAATAGGCTGGCACGACCCCCCGGAGGCAGGCCAGGTGGGAGACGAGCCCCGGGGGCTGGCCTCAGCCTCCTTCCCGCGCTCATGGCTCTGGGTGGGCCCGGGGCCCCCCTTTCTCTCCGGGAGCCGTGGGCATCTCCCCTGGCCGGTGCCCCCACCCCCTGTCCCAGGAACGACTCAGGACTCAAGAGAGTGACAGCTGCCCCCACCCCCACCCCCAGCTCAGGGGCCCGTCCTGCATCCCGGGTGATGGGCGGGCACCGGGCCAACCCCGCAGGGCCCTGCCACATCCAGCCAGGCTTCTGGGTCATACAGTCTGCCCCTCGAGGGCCAGGGGTCCGACTCCACTCCTTACTCCCCGGGAGTTAGTGCGGGACTAACCAAGCCAAGCAGTGGTCCTGCTGCCACGGCCGCTCCTGGGGCCGCTCCCACCACCCCCGCCTCCCGGCCCGGCGACCCCCGGCCCCTCCGCATGGGCGGCGTGCCGTCAGGTCCGCGGACTGGATTCTCCGCGTGAGTGCTGATCCCTGAGCGGCCACACCCCGTTTAGAACCCTCTGCAAGCCAGGGGTGTATTCGCCGCTCCATGTTCTTCCGCCAAAGAAGAAGGGAGAGACTCGAAAACCTAGTTTTCTGGGACAGTTTCATTACCAGTTAGGAGACGCGG
Organism: Raphicerus campestris; assembly: GCA_006410735.1. Lineage (NCBI taxonomy): Eukaryota > Metazoa > Chordata > Mammalia > Artiodactyla > Bovidae > Raphicerus > Raphicerus campestris. Next base: position 268,184 of record SJYW01011961.1, read on the forward strand.
GCCCCAAGCCCTGAGCAGCTTCACCTGGAGGCCTGGGCAGGTGAGGGGCGGGGGTCCTCTCCCTCCATCGGGCCTAAAGGTTGCCTCTGTGTGAACTTTACACCAGCGGGATTCCTCTGAATCTGTTCTTCCGACTCTTGTTTCATTTGCTCATCGTCATGTTTTAAGACTGATCTGTGTTGTTGCTTGTTGTAGTTTTAATTTGTTCGTTCTTGTTACCAGAATATTCTATGGCAATAAGAAGGATGAGATGGTTGGATGGCATCACTGACTTGATGGACAAGAGTTTGAGTAAGCTCCGGGAGTTGGTGATGGACAGGGACGCATGGTGTGCTGCAATCCATGGGGTCGCCAAGAGTCAGACACGACTGAGCGACTGAACTGAACTCTGAAGGTGCACGCTGTCGAAGGTACATGGATAGCCAGACACTTACCAAACGAGGTGAGGAGTAAGTTGGGGAAGCCCTGGGGAGACAACTGTGTTCTGCTTCTCAGGTTTACTGGGGGTCATGCTATTGTTTACAACCCTTCCTTACCCTGTTCATTATCCATTATGCACCTCCCTACATGCCTTAGGTTTCACAACAAAAAGTTTCCATGAAGAGTGGAAGCCCTATGAATAAGGCGTTTGGGGTTGCATGCATGCTCAGTTGTGTCCGACTCTTTGCGACCCCGTGGACTGTAGCCTGCCAGGCCCCCCCGTACATGGGATTCGCCAGGCAAGACCACTGGAGTGGGTTGTCATGCCCTTCTCCAGCGAATCTTCCCGACCCAGGAGTGGAACCCGCATCTCTTGGGTCTCCTGCATTGGCAGGAAAGTTCTTTAGCTCTGCAACCACCTGGGAAACCCCAGGGTTTGGGGGGCATTTGAGGTTGTTACATACAAAGTGGGGCCACCGTGGGCGAAATGCAGGGAGACCTGCTGAGACCTCAGGTCCTGAGCTCCTGGGGGGGGTGCTTTAGTCCCTCAGTTGTGTCCACCTCTTGCGGCCCTGTGCCCTGTAACCTGCAGGCTCCTCCGTCCATGGGACTCTCCAGACAAGAATACAGGAGTGGAGTGCCATTTCCTCCTCCAGGGGATCTTCCCGACCCAGGAAAGATTAGCTCCTGAGTGGTTACAAAACTGTCCCAGGATCACTGGGTTTAGAAGTCTCCTTCCCCCTGGCATGGGTCTGATTCACGTGAGGAACAGGAATCCTCCTGTAAAGATTCTCCTGTCTGAGACCCTGTGCGAGTCTCCCGCACGGGCCCCCATCGCTCCTGGAGCTGTCACTGACCTGGAAGAGCCCGGCCTTCTTGTTAGCCGACTTTCCCAGCTGAGAAGGGCGCCCCCGCCGCTGGCCTTGCGAGGCGTCCCAAGGACGGCCTCATCCGATGCTGTCATCTGACCGATGACAAAGGCCTCCCACTCAGTTCACATTTTGCCTCTTGCATTGCTTTCCACAGCCACCGCCAGGTGAGACGGGCAGGCCAGAGGGGGCCCTGGCAGGTCACCCAGCTCACGAGGTTGGGGGGCCTGGTGGCCGTAAACCCAGGACTCAGTCTCAGCTCCAGAAGCAGCGGGACAGCAGGCCCACGGAGGGGGTTACCCAGTCACACACTCACCTCAGCTGGCAAAAGGCGGCACTCACACCGGGATGCCGGCGTCTGGGGCCTCCGGCCCAGAATAGCACTTCAGCATCTGCTCCCTTCTCCAGGAGCCCCTGCTTGACCCTGACCCCCACAGTGAGGCCCCGACCCTGCCCCGTGGTCTGGCGTGCTCCTAACCACGCACAGTCCAGCCATCAGCTCCCCCCTGGTCTCTTAGCCAAACCGTGAAGGGAGGTGCCCGAGAGCCCAGGACAGCTGCTCGGGAAGGTGGCTCAACCGCCTGGGCTCAGACAGGAGGCCAGGCCTGCCTCCCATCTCTCTCCAGCGGGGGCCAGCAGCCCTGACACAGCTGGGAACAAGGTCTGTCCCTTCTCCAGGCTTCTGGGGGGAAGCACTGTGATAAGGACGATGCTGATGTTTTTGCTGTTGTTGGGTCTGAGTTGCTCAGTCGTGTCCGACTCCTTGCGACCCCGTGGACTGTAGCCCCTCAGGCTCCTCCATCCATGGGACTCTCCGGGCAAGAGCACTGGAGTGGGGTGCCATTCCCTCCTCCAGGGGTCTGTTCCCCACCCAGGGATCGAACCCGGGTCTCCTGCATCACAGGCAGATTCTTTACCGTTTGGATCCGTGTTCCCGTGAATTTGTGATCTCCGTTAGGACACTTTCTCCGAGAGTGGGGAGCAGCTCTGTTTGCCAGGACGAGGGTGTACAGAGGCCAGCACGCTGTGTGCAGGCGCCCGTGGGGCTGGGGCCCCCATAGCTGCCACGCTGCCCCTGGAGACCCCGGAGGGGTGTATTTCAAAAGAAGACCGGCTGTTTTAAAATGATTTGTCCCGCCAAGTGCGGGACAAAGTGTCTCTCCGGGTGCAAGAGCAGACACGCCCCCTCACGTGTGTCTGACGGTCACTCACTGTCTAGGTGTCGCAGACACCGCCACCGCTACCTGGACATAACTCCGGCGGGACCACTGTCCCAGGCAGGGATCTCTGAGCCGCTGCAGGCAAGGGGGGCCCGGGGAGAATCGTGTGAGGTCACCCTCAAGGTGAGCTGGCTCCCGGGAAGGCCACAGCTCAGCCCTGCAAGCTGTTCCGGTCTCAGAGTGAGGACTGAACTCCTGGAAAACAGGAGGGAAACCCGGCAAACAGTGGGGCTCACTTAAACTGCAGTCAGCGTGTTCTGGCCACTCTTCAGAAATTGCCCCAGGGGACACTCTTGTCGGCACATAAATGCCTGCGGCGCTTCTCGGCAGAACCGCAGGGACAGTTTTGTGTGGCTTTAGCACCCACTTGTTTCACGGGCGTGTTACAGGGGTGTGACTACAGGCCATGTGACCTGCACACCAAGCGTGAATTCAAGCCCGGGAAGACATGAGTGAGATCAGACTCTCTGGGGAGCGGCACGCTCGCTTAGCGGTCGGATGTTCTTACGACCCACCGGATGTCTGTGGTGAGCCTGCAGAGGACGGGAAGTGCCAACAGGAGGGTGGGCACGCTGGTGAAGACACGGCACCCCCAGAGTGGTGGGCAGTGGCCTGGAGAGCCCCCTGAGAAGACCGCAGCCCAGGAGGAAACGCCCTGGGCCCAGGAAACTATAGGCGCAAAGTCCCTCGCGAGGTTCCCTCGCGCCCTCTCGAGTCTACCGTTAGAAGCTGAGAAATCTCGTTTAAACACACATGCGTGGTGGGTCGCTTTAGACAGCACCATTTCCAGGGTGTCCACACCTGCAGCCACGTCTCGCCACATTCCAGGAGTAAGGACTGGGCTGAGTGGTGGGCAGCGAGCGGCCCATTTCCTAAGGAGGGAGATGGTGTCCAGCCCCCGCCCCCAGAGCTGGGCTCCTCCACATTGAATCCACAAAGAAAAGGCCTACCTGCTCGGAAAATCTGAGGCTGATCCAAACCTTAAGAGGCAGTTAACATTCAGAGAGCTTCCCTGGTAGATTACGGGAAAGAATCCGCCTGCCAGTGCAGGAGATGTGGGTTCAGTCCCTGGGTCAGGAAGATCCCCTGAAAGAGGAAATGGCAAGCCACCTCCAGTATTCTTGTCTAGAAAATCTCATGGACAGACGAACCTAGCAGGCTACAGTCCATGGGATCACAAAGGGTCAGACACAACTTAGCAACTAAACAGCAATATTCAAAAGACTGCATCCAAAAAACTAAAGAGTCTAGATACATAGCAAGACTCTCGCTGAGGCACTGGTGGTTCAGTGGTAAAATTCTCACCTGCCACGTGGGAGGCCCTGGTCTGAGGCTGATACAAGCCTTAAGATGCAGTTAATATGCAAAGGGCCTCCCTGGCGGCTGATGGTAAAGAATCCACCTGCCAATGCAGGAAATGTGGGTTCAATCCCTGGGTCAGGAAGAACCCCTAAAGAAAGAAATGGCAACCCACGCCAGTATTCTTGCCTGGGAAATCTCATGGACAGAGGAACCCAGCAGGCTATAGTCCATGGAGTCACAAGGGGTCAGACACAACTTAGCAACTGAACAACAATATTCAAAGGACTGGATTTAAAAATGTTTAAATAAAGAGTCTAGATATATAGCAAAACTAATAAGATGGGATTTATCCAACATGAATACAAATGCTAAACTCAACTGCCCATGTGGTGTAAGCTGGAGGAGACGTAACTTAGTGCATGTGAAGAAGACCAAGAGCGCGCACTGCCAAGGTGACAGATCTGAAAAATACAATAAAAATAACACGAGTTTGGGCTACCTCCACAGGATTTAATATTCAGACTCCAGCTGGAACCAGATTCAGCATGTTGATTCCAGGTCTGGACACTTTTGAGGCCAACTCTGAAGCAAGCCACATTCAGACAACTAGAACCATGGCATCCAGTCCCATCACTACATGGCCAATGGATGGGGAAAAATTAGAAGCAGTGGCAGACTTTATTTCCTTGGGCTCCAAAATCACCAGTGTGACTTTGCAGACAGTGTCTGCAGCCATGAAATTAAAAGATGCTTGCTCCTTGGAAGGGAAGCTATGACAAACCTAGACAAGGTATTAAAAAGCAGAGACATCAGCTTGCTGACAGAGGTCTGTATAGTCAAGGCTGTGGTTTTTCCTGTGGTCCTGTATGGATGTGCGAGTTGGACAATCATGAAGGGTGAGCGCTGAAGAATTGATGCTTTCGAACTGTGGTGCTAGAGAAGACTCCTGAGAGTCCCTTGGACTGCAAAGAGGTCAAACCAGTCAATCCTAAAGGAATCAACCCTGAATATTCACTGGAAGGACTGATGCTGAAGCTGAAGCTCCAATATTCTGGCCACGTGATGCAAAGAGCTGACCCTCTAGAAAAGACCCTGATGCTGGGGAAGATTAAGGGAAGGAGGAGAAGGAGACAACAGAGGACGAGATGGTTGGAGGGCCTCACCAACTCGATGGACATGAGTTTGAGCAAGCTCTAGAAGACAGTGCAGGACAGGGAAGCCTAGCATGCTGCCGTCCATGAGGTCGAAAAGAGTCAGACACAATTTAGTAAATTGTGTTGATTTATTACTGTCATCTTTGTGCTGTGAAAGATATCCTGGCAAAACAAACATGGTAGCTGTCTTTAGATGCATACTATAGGAGAAATGTGCTGGGAATACGGGGCTCAGGACAGAGCGCAGGCCATGGTGAGAGAGGCAGGGAGGAGCTGGGGACACGGAGGGCTGAAGAAGAGATACCCCTGCCTCCACGCAGTTCAATTCTGACGCAGAGTCCCTGGATCCCATGTTGAGAAAGGCAGCTCCAAAAGTGTGGCACTTCTGTTCAAAGTGTGCAACTGCGGAGCAAAGAGTCCAGGATGTGACAGACAAAATGCCTGCCCTGAGGGGAGTTCAGCTCCCCCCGCTCCTGCCTCCAGTGCGCAGTGGGTCTTTCTCAGGCTTTCTGCAGCTCTGGAGGAGGAGCTATTAAACGACATCATGGGATCCCAGGCCTTCACAAGATCCAAGTTTAAAAAATGTCAACGAGGGCATCTCTGACCCTCTAAGGGGGATTAGCCAGCTCCCCTGAGCCCAAAACGGATACACAACAGGGCTGGAGACAGGGGGAGGGGAGGGGATGCCCCCCAAGGGCCCCCACCCCAGAAACCCCTCTATCACAAAGGGAGGGCCAGCATTCAGTGAGTGCACAACACGCTGCGTGACACAAGACACCGCCTCCAGGGCCCTCGTGACACACCGAGGATACACCTGCAAGCGTGCTTCCGCTGTCGGGATGCTGGGCCCGTGGACGAGGACTCCTGAGGGCACGCCAGGTAGCTGGCGCCCTCTTACACACTTCCTCCCTCCCCTAAGTCTGCAAAGCCCTTCCTTCAGCCTCATGGTACTCCCTTTTCCCCCATGATGATAAAAGCAATACATGTTCATTGTACAAAATTCGGAAGCTACACAAAGGTAGCTTTCAATCTCCCCTAATTGCACCAGCTAGAGTCAAACAATAACTATTTTAAGGACTTATACCTACAGAACATTTATTTTACGTTACTGGNATTTCCTTGGGCTCCCAAATCACCAGTATGACTTTGCAGACAGTGTCTGCAGCCATGAAATTAAAAGATGCTTGCTCCTTGGAAGGGAAGCTATGACAAACCTAGACAAGGTATTAAAAAGCAGAGACATCAGCTTGCTGACAGAGGTCTGTATAGTCAAGGCTGTGGTTTTTCCTGTGGTCCTGTATGGATGTGCGAGTTGGACAATAATGAAGGGTGAGCGCTGAAGAATTGATGCTTTCGAACTGTGGTGCTAGAGAAGACTCCTGAGAGTCCCTTGGACTGCAAAGAGGTCAAACCAGTCAATCCTAAAGGAATCAACCCTGAATATTCACTGGAAGGACTGATGCTGAAGCTGAAGCTCCAATATTTTGGCCACGTGATGCAAAGAGCTGACCCTCTAGAAAAGACCCTGATGCTGGGGAAGATTAAGGGCAGGAGGAGAAGGAGACAACAGAGGACGAGATGGTTGGAGGGCCTCACCAACTCGATAGACATGAGTTCGAGCAAGCTCGAGAAGACAGTGCAGGACAGGGAAGCCTGGCATGCTGCCGTCCATGAGGTCGAAAAGAGTCAGACACAATTTAGAAGCTAAACAACTGAAGCAAGCTGGACTCGGTCCCAAGAAGAATGTGTGGAACAGACAAGAGAAGGTAGGCTTTGTGGGCCACTCCCAATCTACTGCTCATTATGCAGCTGTGTTACTGCAGACAACTTACTTATCCTCTCTGAGCCATTGCATCTGAGAAAGAAGAATAATTTAGACACTTTCTCTAGCTGAGATAATTAGGTAGGTCACAATGCCAGTCTCAAAGTCAGCACCCAGTAAATTCGTTGAATTATTACTGCCATCTTTGTGCTGTGAAAGATATCCTGGCAAAACAAACATGGTAGCTGTCTTTAGATGCATACTATAGGAGAGATGGGCTGGGAACACGGGGCTCAGGACAGAGCGCAGGCCATGGTGAGAGAGGCGGGGAGGAGCTGGGGACACGGAGGGCTGAAGAAGAGATACCCCTGCCTCCACCCAGTTCAGTTCTGACGCAGAGTCCCTGGATCCCATGTTGAGAAAGGCAGCTCCGAAAGTGTGGCACTTCTGTTCAAAGCGTGCAACTGCGGAGCAAAGAGTCCAGGATGTGAGAGACAAAATGCCTGCCCTGAGGGGAGTTCAGCTCCGCCCGCTCCTGCCTCCAGTGCGCAGCGGGTCTTTCTCAGGCTTTCTGCAGCTCTGGAGGAGGAGCTATTAAACGACATCATGGGATCCCAGGCCTTCACAAGATCCAAGTTTTAAAAATGTCGACGAGGGCATCTCTGACCCTCTAAGGGGGATTAGCCAGCTCCCCTGAGCCCAAAACGGATACACAACAGGGCTGGAGACAGGGGGAGGGGAGGGGATGCCCCCCAAGGCCCCCCACCCCAGAAACCCCTCTATCACAAAGGGAGGGCCAGCATTCAGCGAGTGCACAACACGCTGCGTGACACAAGACACCGCCTCCAGGGCCCCCGGCAGACACGCCGAGGATACACCTGCAAGCGTGCTTCCGCCGTCGGGATGCTGGGCCCGTGGACGAGGACTCCTGAGGGCATTCCAGGTAGCTGGCGCCCTCTTACACACTTCCTCCCTCCCCTAAGTCTGCAAAGCCCTTCCTTCAGCCTCATGGTACTCCCTTTTCCCCCATGATGATAAAAGCAATACATGTTCATTGTACAAAATTCGGAAGCTACACAAAGGTAGCTTTCAATCTCCCCTAATTGCACCAGCTAGAGTCAAACAATAACTATTTTAAGGACTTATACCTACAGAACATTTATTTTACGTTACTGGATTTAGGAAATTTCTTATAAGAAGCATCCTTTCTGTCACTTATTACATGATGCAAATCTTCCAGCTCGTTAGATTGTCTTCATGCTTATGACTGTGGTATCACATTACATAAATAGGGCTTTTTTTATTGGGCAATCTCCCATTTTAGCTATTGATGTTGTCTCCAATCTTTTGGGACAATTTATGACATTGAAATAAAAATTATTGCATGCAGCTTTTAAAAATTATTTTTAGGATAAATTCCTAGGAGAGGTTTATTGCTAGGTCAAGTTGCTTAAGCCTTAAGAAGCCTGATTAACAGTAATAAAAGTGCTTCCAGAAGATTGTACCAGTTCCCCCATATGTGGACACAGGAGTTCTGTCATTCAGTCTTTTGCTGATCTGGGCTGGTTGTTATCTCAGTATTTTATCTCTGCCCATTTGATCATTAAAAGCTATTATTTTAATTATACTGTTAATTATTTAACTGCTGGTGGGGTTGAATACTTTACTTACTCTCACTGGCAATTTGTCTTGCTTCAGTGAATAGTCTATTGTTGTTATTTGCTCACTTTTCTCCTTGGATGTTCCACTTTTTCTTATGGATCCTCATTGGAATGTTTGTATTTAAGAATTTTACCTCTTTGTGATGTGTGGAGTTTTCCCAGTACATTTTGTTTGCATTTTAACTTGAAATACTATTTTTAATTTACAGATATTTAAAATTTAATACAGTCAAACCTCAGTCTTTGCCTGTATAGGGTCCTCTCCTTTCTAAGGTCAGATAAACACTGCTCTGTTTTCTCCCGATTCATTTTTCTCTCTCATGGAATTATTTAATCTACATGAAGTCTATTTTGATGTCTGATAGGAAGTATAACCCAAATTCTTCTTCTCTGAGTCGTGACATGGTGTCCCAGCACCTTTCATTAATAACTTACTCTTTCCCCACTAATGTGAAATGCACGTTTTATTATATACTAGATTTTTAAATATTGCATCTGTTTCTGACTTTTCGTTTTTTTCCCTATTGATTTACTATTTTCACACTGGTGGATTCAATATGTCCTCACGATACTTTTAATCTGAGACAGCAAATATACTATTAATGCTTTCCTAAAAATCTTTCTCTATTCCCACTTATTGTTATCCCTTTAATTTAGACTTACTTGGTCAAGTTCCAAAAATATCCTTACACAATTTTGGTTGAGATTACATTGTATGTTTTTAATTGAAATATAGTATTTTTTAACTGATGTATTTTTTCAGTTGAAGTATTTTTATATTTAATAAATTTTCCAGCTAGTTGTTGCAAACAGGTACAGGTATATTTTTTTAATTGAACAATATTGTGCTGTTTCAAGTGTATAGGAAAGAGTAGTCCAGCTTTTTACATATATGAAACTATATATACTCAGTTACATACATACATATTTTTTCAGATCATCTTCCACTGTAGGTTATTACAAGATGCTGAACGTAGTTCCGTGTGCTGTGCAGTGAGTGACTGTCGTGTATCTGTTCTGTGTATAGTAGTTCGAATCTGTTGCTTTCACACTCCTAATCCACCCCTTCTCCTCTCCCCTTTTGCAGCCAGATTCTGCCTGCAAAAAGGGAGTCTGCCTGCAATGCAGGAGACTCAGATCTGATCCCTGGGTTGGAAAAATCCCCTGGAGGAGGAAATGGCAACCCACTGCAGTGTTCTTGCCTGGAGACTCCCATGGACAGAAGAGCCTAGTGGGCTACAGTTCATGGGGTCAGAAAGAGTCAGACACGACTGAGCAATCTTCACTTCATGTAAGTTTCTTTCCTATGTTTGTGAGTCTGTTTCTGTTTGAGTTATATTTTATTTTTAATTAATTATAAGAAAACTATATCTTTATAATAATGATTTTTTACATTTGGGAACATGGCGTATCTTACCATTTCATTAAATGAAAATGTTTTGATTGTTTGTTATAGGAGTTCTGTATGCTTCTTAAATGTATTCCAAGGCAATTTATATACTATAATGAATATGATATTTTCTCCCCTTAAATTTTCCAACCAGTTGTTGCAAACAGGGAGAACACCTACTGGTTAATGTCCTTCACTGTAAGGAGCCTACTGAGCACAAACTATCTTAATAGTCTCAGTAACATTTGCAATTTATTCTCTTTCAGTTTATTTCTTACAAAACTAAACANAACAGGGAGAACACCTACTGGCTAATGTCCTTCACTGTAAGTAGCCTACTGAGCACAAACTATCTTAATAGTCTCAGTAACATTTGCAATTTATTCTCTTTCAATTTATTTCTTACAAAACTAAACATGCTCTTACCATACAATCCAGTGGCAATTCTCCTTGCTATTTACCCAGAGGAGCTGGAAACTCACGTCTCTGCAAAAATGTGCAGGTGAGTGTTTATCGTCATTTTATTCTTAACCGCCAGAACCTGGACGCAACACAGATGCGCTTCAGTGGATAAATAAACTGTTGTGGGTCCAGACAATGAAATGTTGCAAAGTGTGAAAATCATTCAGTCGTGCCTGACGATTTGTGACCCCATGGACTGTAGCCCTCCAGGCTCCTCTGTCCATGGGATTCTCCAGGCAAGCATACTGGAATGGATGGCCGTTCCCTTCTCCAGGGGATCTTCCTGACCCAGGGATCAAACCCAGGTCTCCAGCATTCAGGACAATTCTTTACCATCTGAGCCACCAGCAAAGCCCAACGGAACGTTACTCAGCACTGAAAAGAAATGAGCTGTCAAGCCATAGCGAGACATGGAGGAAATTTAAATGTTGATGACGGAGCGACAGAAACCTGTCTGCAAAAGGTCACACACTGTGACCCCAAACACACGACATCCTGGAAAAGGCAAATTCAGAAGACAGCAAAGAGGCAGGTGGTGGCCCGGGACTGGGGGCAGGAGACTAAGTGGATGAGCATAGATTTTCAGGGCAGTAGAACTGCTCCATGTGATACCACAATGGATACACGAGCAAACCCACAGAGTGTTCAACACCAGAGTGAGCCCTGATGTCAACTGTGGACTTTGGGTGATAATGAAGTCAGTGTAGATTCAACCTTGGTTAAAAACAAACAGATACAAAAAGCCTTCTGCTGGGTGCTGGGGGAGTTGGTAATAGGAGAGGTTATGCACGAGTGGTTAGTGCTTTTGAACTGTGGCGCTGGAGAAGACTCTCGAGACTTCTTTGGACGGCAAGGAGAGCAAACCAGTCAATCCTAAAGGAAATTAACCCTGAATATTCATTGGAAGGACTGAAACTGAAGCGCCAATCCTTTGGCCACCTCATGTGAAGAGCTGACTCATCGGGAAAGACCCTGATGCTGGCAAAGATTGAAGTCAGGAGGAGAAGGGGACGACAGAGGATAAGATGGTTGGATGGCATCACCAAATCAATGGACATGAATTTGAGCAGACTCAGGGAGATAGTGAAGGACAGAGGAGCCTGGAGTGCTTCAGTCCATGGGCAGCAGAGAGTCGCACACGGCTCTTTGAGTCAATAGGCTGAGCAACCACCGGTGCAGGAGTGGGGCAGCGGGTATGTGGGAAATCTCTGCGTGTGCCCTTCAGGTTTGCTGGGACCCAAAACTGCTCTAAAAAAAATAATCTGTTAAAGAAAATTATCCCTTCCCTGGAGGTTTAAAGGAATTTGCTGCTAAAACTCTCAGACTTATGCGTCCAGTTTGGTGTAACTCTTTTAACAACATGAAGAATTTATTCCCAGGACATCAATCCATCCATGCTGTAGACCTCTTGTTGAGCCTGTTTTGCGTATCTGTGTTTTCCCAGAAAACAATTCAGTGTGTGAAAAATCCACACATTTACAGGCAGAGAATTATATTACGGCCATATTCATTCTTGGGTTTACTCTTAATAATGACATCTCCATATTCAGATCTCATTTTCCAATACTATACATTTGTATCTTCTAATGCTATACATGTTGTTTCTTTTCATTTCACTTTTTGGATGTCTTTATTTCTATCATTTCTTCCCAAACAGCCAGCTATGGCCTTGCGACCCCGGCTGCTAGCCCTCTGTTTTCTAACAGGCTCATTCCTGCCTGTCATTTGCTTTCCCTGCTTTTCTTGCTTTTGTTCGTGCTTGTTGTCTTTGCTCCTGTCTTAGCTTCTTGAATGCCTGGCATATTTATTTACCTTCTTCTGTATGGTAATGAATGAACTGGACCCCACAAACGTTCATGGATACTACTAGGATCACTCCCATGGACTTAATATTATACAGGGCTTCATCCATACTATCCAAACAGTGAATACACTTTCATTCCTTCTTTCGGACACCTTGTTTTATTAAGTGATTCTGAACTTCTAGAAGGTTTAGTGGCTGTTGTTGGGTAGCTAAGTCATATCTGACTCTTTGCGACCTCACAGACGGCAGCACACCAGGCTCCTCCGTCCTCCACTATCTCCTGAGTTTGGGGCTAAAACGTTTAGTCAAGTTGGAGGTAGCATCTCATCCTGTTCTTCATGGATGAAGAAGGAGGGGAAGGCAGAGGGTACTGCCTAAAGGGAGACAGAGACCTGAGCACAGTCAGGGCAGATTCAGAGCCCAGGGACCCTCGGTCTCGGCCCCAGGGAAGGAGGACCCCACAGGGTCTGGACCCCCAGGCCAGCCCTTGCCAACATTCATGGAGATGGCTGATTAGAACCAGGTAGCTATTTCTCCCTCCCTGCCTCTCTCTCTCTCATCCCCTCTCTCCCTCTCCCTGTCTGCCTCTCTGTCTATGTCTATTGCTTCTAAAAAACTAAAGGAAAAAGTTTCTCTAAAAAAGGAAAAAGCACCTTTTTAAAATCTTAAAGCAAAGCTCTCGAGTCAGGGGCGTTCCAGAGAAGACTCTCATCCCCTCCACACAACACACCCTTGTGTGTCTTGGGATCTTCTGCCCAGACAGGGACAGACAGCACGAGTCTGGGGCGGCTGGCTGGGACCCACGGACGCCAGGGCCCCCACGCCGCCCGCAGCGGCCCCTCAGCTGTCTGCCACCCCTCAGGGNTTTGGATGTCTTTATTTCTATCATTTCTTCCCAAACAGCCAGCTATGGCCTTGCGACCCCGGCTGCTAGCCCTCTGTTTTCTAACAGGCTCATTCCTGCCTGTCATTTGCTTTCCCTGCTTTTCTTGCTTTTGTTCGTGCTTGTTGTCTTTGCTCCTGTCTTAGCTTCTTGAATGTCTGGCATATTTATTTACCTTCTTCTGTATGGTAATGAATGAACTGGACCCCACAAACGTTCATGGATACTACTAGGATCACTCCCATGGACTTAATATTATACAGGGCTTCATCCATACTATCCAAACAGTGAATACACTTTCATTCCTTCTTTCGGACACCTTGTTTTATTAAGTGATTCTGAACTTCTAGAAGGTTTAGTGGCTGTTGTTGGGTAGCTAAGTCATATCTGACTCTTTGCGACCTCACAGACGGCAGCACACCAGGCTCCTCCGTCCTCCACTATCTCCTGAGTTTGGGGCTAAAACGTTTAGTCAAGTTGGAGGTAGCATCTCATCCTGTTCTTCATGGATGAAGAAGGAGGGGAAGGCAGAGGGTACTGCCTAAAGGGAGACAGAGACCTGAGCACAGTCAGGGCAGATTCAGAGCCCAGGGACCCTCGGTCTCGGCCCCAGGGAAGGAGGACCCCACAGGGTCTGGACCCCCAGGCCAGCCCTTGCCAACATTCATGGAGATCGCTGATTAGAACCAGGTAGCTATTTCTCCCTCCCTGCCTCTCTCTCTCTCATCCCCTCTCTCCCTCTCCCTGTCTGCCTCTCTGTCTATGTCTATTGCTTCTAAAAAACTAAAGGAAAAAGTTTCTCTAAAAAAGGAAAAAGCACCTTTTTAAAATCTTAAAGCAAAGCTCTCGAGTCAGGGGCGTTCCAGAGAAGACTCTCATCCCCTCCACACAACACACCCTTGTGTGTCTTGGGATCTTCTGCCCAGACAGGGACAGACAGCACGAGTCTGGGGCGGCTGGCTGGGACCCACGGACGCCAGGGCCCCCACGCCGCCCGCAGCGGCCCCTCAGCTGTCTGCCACCCCTCAGGGCTGCCACGCCAGCACCGATCAGAGTCATCCTAACAAGCAAAGTAACTCCAAGACAAAGTACGTCCCCAAGTCTCCCTTTGGACCACTCCTCATTCCGAGCGAGCGGCCGGCTCGACCATGGCTTCTGTGGCCTGGGGGAGGAGGAGGGGCGAGAAGGGCATCGTCCACGGAGCAAGCGCTTCTCTCGGAGCTGAAGGGGAAGCCGCCCCCGCCCCCGTGGCCGAGACCCCCACCAACCCTGCGGCTGGGGCTCCAAGGCCAAGACTCGGGAGCCCCGCGATATCATACACCCCTCAAAACACAGCACCAGTGTCCCACCCTGAGCAGTTTAGTCATTTCTTCAAAACAATGCAAATGGAAAACAAAGTTATTTTGACCGGCTCAGCGGCTGGAAGGCCTTGGCTGCTTATGGCAGACAATAGAAGAAAGACTGCAAACAGAGAGGAAAGAAAACATGATTAAATCACAGAGGTGACATTAAATCAATAGAAGCAGCGCGAGATCGATACTCCCTCCCTCCAGGGAGCAGCGGCGGGCTTGTGCATGTTTTCAGATGGTTCCAAGATTGCTTCCTATCTGAATCGTACAAAGAGAGACTCTGGGGGGGAGGGCCGAAGTGGGGGGAACTGCTATTTCCCCAAACGTCTAATTGGATTCTTCAAGTATGGTTATATGTTTCTGGCTTGATCCAGCAGTTCAGCCAATCAGTTCCAGCCCTGTGCACACATGAGACGCCAATACCAATAACAGCACGGGCAGCTGGGCAATTACCAGATAAAAGTGACTCTGGGTGAACCAATCAGAAAATGAAGGCGCTGCGATTCGCCACCAGGACGACCAGGCGGTTGGAAATCCAGGTCATGCAAACAATTCCCTCTCGACGCCCTGGCTCCACGTCCCTTAACATCACAGACGGTCCACAGAGCAGACTCCAAGCTGCGGGATGGCCAACTCCATGAATCCATGCTTCAGTCAAGGAACCATCAGCAAGGAGGAAATGTCCCACTGAGAAGAGGGTCCCAGTGTTCCAGCACTGACTGTGCTGCTGACTCACAGAGGACCTGCAGGCTCTAAGTTCTCTTCCTTCCTCCTTTTCATCTCTGCGATGAGGCTGCAAAAGCCCACGGTCTTAACATCTTTAACCTCCAAAATTCTGCCTCTAAAAACTGGACTGAAATTCCTGTGAGTCATCTATACTTGGTGATAACCAAACCAAGAGGGTGAAAAGCTATCGGGACCCATTTCAAGCACTCTGGACAGATCATACCTAGAGAGTACTAGACACAGCAAAACAAAATGTTTTCTCAGTAAAACACACACACACACACACACACACACACTCACACACACACACACACACGCTCACACACACACACACACACGCTCACACACA
>SJYW01011961.1:295700-314240 GCA_006410735.1 Raphicerus campestris
AAAAAACTCATTGGCCCTAAGGATGTTTCTTCAAATAATAGCTTCAGCTTCATTTATTTTCAGAATTTGTTACGGGTTGAATTGCGCACACACCCCCACCCCAGTTCATGTGTCAGAGTCCTAACCCCTGGACTTCAGCACCTGCATTTGGAGATGGGGCCTCAAAAGAGGTGATTAAGGTGAATGAGGTCACGTGGGTGGGCCCTGGTCTAATCTGACTGGTGTCCTTCTAAGAGATCAGGACACGGGCATGCAGAGGGGTGACGCAGTGAGGACACGAGGAGAAAAGCAGAGAGGCGTCAGGAGGAGCCCGCCCTGCGCACGTCTGAAGCTTGGACTCCAGCCCGCAGGACTGGGAGAGGCTGCATTCCGCCGGAAACTAACGCAGAGCACATGGCTAAGCCCAAACACCGAGGGCAGAGGAAGGGCCACGAGTGCGCGGCGCCCGGGGAGGCGGCTCAGAGCGTGCGAGCCAGCCCCCCACGCGGCGGCATCCACCGCCCGCGGAAGCAAGCCCCCGAACGCTCCCTGCGCAGCCCAGCCGGGCGTGCCTGGCCGCCCGCGAGCCCCAAGGCGAGGACAGCGCGGAAGCAAGGCACCGGCCGGGTCCTGGAGAAACGTGAACGCAGAGGGACACGTGTGCTGTGATCAGCGGTGGAGTCGGGGCGCGTCTGGGCCAGAGAGGGCGCCTGAACCAGCCCCGGGGAAGGGGAGTCGTGTGAGGAAGCGGGCAGAGGTATCGCTGAAACCCAGGCTCCGGGGGCCCCTTCATACAAGCGACGCTGCCTGTGTGTGAAGACGGGTGCCTCTCCTGCACCCCACCAAGAGCAGACACGGCTGACGGAGGCACATTTATTTCATCGCTCCTTCTATCAGGGTACAAGAGAATGATGGAGGCTGTGCCCGGTTCAGGAAGATGACCTCTGCCCCAGATGACCTCTGGACCATGATGGAGGTGGGATGTGGGACAGGACTGGGTGGAGGACAAGACATTTTTAAAGCCCACTTGCCCCCAGGAGCGGCCCCTCTTCAGGTGGTGGGAGGACCGCCTGCAGCAGCTGGAAACTCCTGCACCACCCCCCAACTCCGTCCTGGCTGCCCCTCCTGGCTGAGCGCACTAAACCCCCATCAGATCGTAGCTCTCACGCTGCACCTTCTTGAGAACTTTCCCCCGCAAACTCGGGTCATTAATTCTGGGCCTTCCATTCTCCCCATCTGTGCGTGAACAATGCCATGAAATGTTTGTAAACCAAGTCAGACCTGCTTTGGAGAGGGGCTGAGGGTCAGGGGGCTCTTTGGCTGGTCTATTTCATGCCCTCAGGGACTCTTCGGTAAGTGAGACACCGCCTGGGACCCACGAGGCTGCCCTGTCCAGCAACATCTGGGTCTCTGAACTCCCCAGAGGAAAATGGGACCCACTCCCCCTCCAGGATAGTGCCTCTCTTTGGAAAAGCTGAATTCAGACTGAATTCATGCTGCTGATCCCCTGGGGACCCCAGGCTTGATGACAGCGGATGGTGGGAGAATCGCAGGAAGGGCCCAGTCTGAGACAGAGGGGGCCTGAATGGCTAGTTCAGACCTGCTCTTCTTGAGGAGGAAACACATCTTTCATAGACTTTTGTGGCACCAACATCTCCAGGGGATGGATCCTCTTACGAAGTCAGTGCTCATTAGACGTTGGCGGGATGAAGGCATGCATGAGCGAATGGATGAATCCTCCTGCTGGGGAGGGCCAGGTGAATGCCCACCCCTACAGAGCACGCAGGCAAGCCTGTCCCGTGAAGGGCAGGTGGCAAGCAGCTGTCACCAGGTGTCTGCAGGGGGCAGTGGACCCAGGACTCCCATGGGCACCAATATCCAAGGATGCTCCAGGCTCTCACATAAAATGGCACAGTATTTGCATATAACCTATGCACATCCTTCCCCTGCTTTAAATCATCTCTATATTGTTTATAATACCTCATACAGTGTAAGTAGTGTATAAACAGCGGCCAGCCTACAGCAAATTCAAGTTTTGCCTTTTAGAACCTTCAATTTTTTTTTTTGCAATAAAATGTGATTTAGGGACTGAAATTTGAATTTCATATAATTTTCACATGGCATGGGTTATTTCTCAACTTTTGATTTTTTCCAATCATCTAAAAATGGAAAAACTGTTCAATTCAACAGTCACCTACAAATGAGTGGCCAGCCAGGTTTGTTGAGCTCTGACCCGGGAGAGTACATCATGAGAAACGCTGGGCTGGAAGAAGCACAAGCTGGAGTCAAGATTGCTGGGAGAAATATCAATAACCTCAGATATGCAGATGACACCACCTTTATGGCAGAAAGTGAAGAGGAGCTAAAAAGCCTCTTGATGAAAGTGAAAGAGGAGAGTGAAAAAGTTGGCTTAAAGCTCAACATTCAGAAAACTAAGATCATGGCATCTGGTCCCATCACCTCACAGGAAATAGATGGGGAAACAGTGGAAACAGTGTCAGACTTCATTTTGGGGGGGCTCCAACATCACTGCAGATGGTGACTGCAGCCATGAAATTAGAAGACACTCTTTGGAAGGAAAGTTATGACCAACCTAGACAGCATATTCAAAAGCAGTGACGTTTCTTTGCCAACAAAGGTCCGTCTAGTCAAGGCTATGGTTTTTCCAGTAGTCATGTATGGATGTAAGAGTTGGACTGTGAAGAAAGCTGAGTGCTTTGATGCTTTTGAACTGTGGTGTTGGAGAAGACTCTTGAGAGTCCCTTGGACTGCAAAGAGAGCCAACGAGTCCATTCTCTAGGAGATCAGACCACTTCTTTGGAAGGAATGATGCTAAAGCTGAAACTCCAGTGCTTTGGCCACCTCATGCGAAGAGTTGACTCATTGGAAAAGACTCTGATGCTGGGAGGGACTGGGGTCAGGAGGAGAAGGGGACGACAGAGGACGAAATGGCTGGGTGGCATCACTGACTCGATGGACGTGAGTCTGAGTGAACTCTGGGAGTTGGTGATGGACAGGGAGGCCTGGCTTGCTGCGATTCATGGGGTCGCAGAGTCAGACACGACTGATCGACTGAACTGAACTGACTGACTGACCTGGGAGGTGGTTGCCCCATCCAAGGGCCCCCGCAGGAGGAGGGGGCCGGGCCACACTTTCAGCACCAGCTTATCTTAGGGACACAGAGCCTCAGCGCCAGTGGACTCTGCCTCCCCAGCCGAAACCCCAGCCGAGGCTGCACCTCCCCCCCAACCCCCCCGTTAACACGAGCTGGAAATAACTTTCCCTCAAAGCTGCAAAACCGACACTCCTGAGCATGTTTGTAAACAGCACACCTTGTCTGTCCCGGCAGGACAGCCTCTACTCCTTCAAGTTTTCAGCTGCTCGAGACAAGCAAAGGGCACCTCACTCACTGCTTCTCAAGACCCCCCCAGTCATACGGTAGCTACGCTGGTTTGTTTTTTGGGGTTTGGGTTTTTGCAGGGGGGGGTTGGCACCTCTAGGTCTTCATCTCTGCACTGGGATCTCCTCTAGTCGGGGCGAGCTGGGGCTACCCCTCCCTGCAGTGCAGGGGCGTCTCACCGCGGCGGCTTCTCTTGTTGTGGGGCAGCGGCTCCAGGGCGGCGCTCAAGCCTCAGCAGCTGTGGTGCACGGGCTTCGTTGCCCTGCTGCACGTGGGATCTTCCCCAACCAGGGATCGAACTTGCGTCCCCTGCATTGGTAAGCGGATTCCTATCCACTGCACCATGAGGGAAGTCCCAGTAGCTGTGGCTGTGTTACTATCCAATAGTTTCAGTTCTCCTCTGACTCGAGTTGATACACTGAGATGATACACGTTGTCCCTTCTGCCAGCTGTCCAGGCGTCTCTTGACACCCACTCTACAGACCAGGGGCAGGGGCGCCTCCCCCTCCCTCCCCTCTGCTCTCTCTACCACTTTGCCGATTTTATTTCACACTGTCAGGAATACTAACACTGGCATTCACTCCTGAAGCCATAATTAAGTCTTCTGGGCTGT
Organism: Raphicerus campestris; assembly: GCA_006410735.1. Lineage (NCBI taxonomy): Eukaryota > Metazoa > Chordata > Mammalia > Artiodactyla > Bovidae > Raphicerus > Raphicerus campestris. The sequence continues at coordinate 299,693 of SJYW01011961.1, forward strand.
ATTCCTAGGTTGATTATCAAAGATAAATAAAAGTTTTTAAAACATTAAGTGCATTGATATGATGATGACTGTGTAAAGATTGTTCCCTTCAGACCAGTGGTTTAAATCTCTGTGAATCCATGTTCAGGGTTCCCTGTCGACCGAGGGGGAATGTTCCTTGCATCAGAGATGCTTGAGTGAAATTGCCATGTTCTGAGTTTCTGTAGGAAGTCCCCTCTCCGATCGTAAAGGACCCTGGTCTTGGGAGCCCATCGCCTGTGCTCTGCCCTGGATGGGAGGGAGACACGTGGACAGTGGGGTTATGAGTTTTCCCAGGACAGACTGGAAAATAGCATCTACACACGGAAAACCAGACGCAAAATCCTCTGAGTGTCNTGAGAAACGCTGGGCTGGAAGAAGCACAAGCTGGAGTCAAGATTGCTGGGAGAAATATCAATAACCTCAGATATGCAGATGACACCACCTTTATGGCAGAAAGTGAAGAGGAGCTAAAAAGCCTCTTGATGAAAGTGAAAGAGGAGAGTGAAAAAGTTGGCTTAAAGCTCAACATTCAGAAAACTAAGATCATGGCATCTGGTCCCATCACCTCACAGGAAATAGATGGGGAAACAGTGGAAACAGTGTCAGACTTCATTTTGGGGGGGCTCCAACATCACTGCAGATGGTGACTGCAGCCATGAAATTAGAAGACACTCTTTGGAAGGAAAGTTATGACCAACCTAGACAGCATATTCAAAAGCAGTGACGTTTCTTTGCCAACAAAGGTCCGTCTAGTCAAGGCTATGGTTTTTCCAGTAGTCATGTATGGATGTAAGAGTTGGACTGTGAAGAAAGCTGAGTGCTTTGATGCTTTTGAACTGTGGTGTTGGAGAAGACTCTTGAGAGTCCCTTGGACTGCAAAGAGAGCCAACGAGTCCATTCTCTAGGAGATCAGACCACTTCTTTGGAAGGAATGATGCTAAAGCTGAAACTCCAGTGCTTTGGCCACCTCATGCGAAGAGTTGACTCATTGGAAAAGACTCTGATGCTGGGAGGGACTGGGGTCAGGAGGAGAAGGGGACGACAGAGGACGAAATGGCTGGGTGGCATCACTGACTCGATGGACGTGAGTCTGAGTGAACTCTGGGAGTTGGTGATGGACAGGGAGGCCTGGCTTGCTGCGATTCATGGGGTCGCAGAGTCAGACACGACTGATCGACTGAACTGAACTGACTGACTGACCTGGGAGGTGGTTGCCCCATCCAAGGGCCCCCGCAGGAGGAGGGGGCCGGGCCACACTTTCAGCACCAGCTTATCTTAGGGACACAGAGCCTCAGCGCCAGTGGACTCTGCCTCCCCAGCCGAAACCCCAGCCGAGGCTGCACCTCCCCCCCAACCCCCCCGTTAACACGAGCTGGAAATAACTTTCCCTCAAAGCTGCAAAACCGACACTCCTGAGCATGTTTGTAAACAGCACACCTTGTCTGTCCCGGCAGGACAGCCTCTACTCCTTCAAGTTTTCAGCTGCTCGAGACAAGCAAAGGGCACCTCACTCACTGCTTCTCAAGACCCCCCCCAGTCATACGGTAGCTATGCTGGTTTGTTTTTTGGGGTTTGGGTTTTTGCAGGGGGGGGTTGGCACCTCTAGGTCTTCATCTCTGCACTGGGATCTCCTCTAGTCGGGGCGAGCTGGGGCTACCCCTCCCTGCAGTGCAGGGGCGTCTCACCGCGGCGGCTTCTCTTGTTGTGGGGCAGCGGCTCCAGGGCGGCACTCAAGCCTCAGCAGCTGTGGTGCACGGGCTTCGTTGCCCTGCTGCACGTGGGATCTTCCCCAACCAGGGATCGAACTTGCGTCCCCTGCATTGGTAAGCGGATTCCTATCCACTGCACCATGAGGGAAGTCCCAGTAGCTGTGGCTGTGTTACTATCCAATAGTTTCAGTTCTCCTCTGACTCGAGTTGATACACTGAGATGATACACGTTGTCCCTTCTGCCAGCTGTCCAGGCGTCTCTTGACACCCACTCTACAGACCAGGGGCAGGGGCACCTCCCCCTCCCTCCCCTCTGCTCTCTCTACCACTTTGCCGATTTTATTTCACACTGTCAGGAATACTAACACTGGCATTCACTCCTGAAGCCATAATTAAGTCTTCTGGGCTGTATTCCTAGGTTGATTATCAAAGATAAATAAAAGTTTTTAAAACATTAAGTGCATTGATATGATGATGACTGTGTAAAGATTGTTCCCTTCAGACCAGTGGTTTAAATCTCTGTGAATCCATGTTCAGGGTTCCCTGTCGACCGAGGGGGAATGTTCCTTGCATCAGAGATGCTAGAGTGAAATTGCCATGTTCTGAGTTTCTGTGGGAAGTCCCCTCTCCGATCGTAAAGGACCCTGGTCTTGGGAGCCCATCGCCTGTGCTCTGCCCTGGATGGGAGGGAGACACGTGGACAGTGGGGTTATGAGTTTTCCCAGGACAGACTGGAAAATAGCATCTACACACGGAAAACCAGACGCAAAATCCTCTGAGTGTCGTGAAACATGGGAAGCACAGCGTGGCAGGCGGTCTTGACTAGCGTGAGTGTCTGGGCAACGGTTCTCTCTGAGCGTGTGGAGCCNATGATGACTGTGTAAAGATTGTTCCCTTCAGACCAGTGGTTTAAATCTCTGTGAATCCATGTTCAGGGTTCCCTGTCGACCGAGGGGGAATGTTCCTTGCATCAGAGATGCTAGAGTGAAATTGCCATGTTCTGAGTTTCTGTGGGAAGTCCCCTCTCCGATCGTAAAGGACCCTGGTCTTGGGAGCCCATCGCCTGTGCTCTGCCCTGGATGGGAGGGAGACACGTGGACAGTGGGGTTATGAGTTTTCCCAGGACAGACTGGAAAATAGCATCTACACACGGAAAACCAGACGCAAAATCCTCTGAGTGTCATGAAACATGGGAAGCACAGCGTGGCAGGCGGTCTTGACTAGCGTGAGTGTCTGGGCAACGGTTCTCTCTGAGCGTGTGGAGCCCGTCTTTGGCGGGGGAGTGGGGGAGTTTCTCAGGCTGCCTGACTCCATCAGGGTGTTGGACAGCTCCGTGCCACTCCCGCCGTCCAAGGGCTCTCTGTGCCGTTCCTCCGGCTCTTCTGAGACGCCCCCAGAGGCAGCCCCCTCCCTCGGCCAGGGGAGGACAGCTCTGGGCAGAGGCCTGCCCCCTCCCCACCGAGAGGCAACTCCAGGGGCGTCCCTGCCTCACAGATTGTAGCCCCCATCCTCCTGTACACAGCCCCCCAGCTGCTCCTCGCTCACCCGACTCCTGGGACCACCTCCCGCACAGACACTTCCCCACGCCCTCCCCTGGCCCCTCCCCGGGGCACAGGGAGCACCATGGCCTTCCTCCAGGGGGATGGATCCTTCGACTCTTCTGGAAAGGCGCCGACATTTTCCCCTGGTGAGGCTGAAAGCTGGGGGCCTGGGCGCTGGGTCTGGGTGAAGAGGCTGTCAGGACGTGGGCTGTAGGGCCCTGAGGCCCGAGCCCTGGCAACAGGGGTGGGAAGAGAGTGAGCAAAGCGGAGGAGACCGAGGGTCGCGGGGCTCGCAGCAGACATCAGGACACAGCCTGGGTGCTGCCCGCTCCTGGTCCTTGCCAGGATCGAACCACAGCACTACGTCCAAGCATCAGAAACACAGGCTGAGAGGGACACCCACTGTTCGGCCTCCGCCAACCCCTGGGAGAAGGCCTGGGAGCCCTCCGGGGGCCACAGGAAGCCTCAGCAGCCAGCTTTCTTCTGGCTGATCAGGCTGGATCCTGTGACCAGAGTTGCCAGCAGAAGCGAGAGAACAAACGGCCTCCCAGAGCATCCCCCCTCCCCCACCACACAAGGCACTCTGGGAAAATCCCTGTGGGAACAGGGCACCTGCAGGAAAGACCAGAGGCAAGGACCGTGGTGCTGGAGTCTCGATCAAGCCCGATACCCCCTCCCTTCCCTTCACACGGCCTCTCGGCCCTGGCCTCAGTGGAGGCCACGTGCCCCCTCCCCAGGGCTCTGTCCAAGCAGGCAGGACTCTCTCCGGTAGAACGTGAGGGGAAGTGACCTTGCCTGTCATCACCTTCGCGACCATCACATNAGGCTCCCTCTCTCGAGCCCCCTGCTTTCTCAGGCCCTCCCCTTGGCCTCACTGCAGAGCTCCGTCTCACTCGTGAAATCCCCGGCCTTAACGTGATGAACACGGGCCCCCTCAGTTCCCCCACCGCCCAACCTGGTCTAGAAGCGCATTCACAGCGGCACCGGGGGAGCGGGCGGAGAATGCTGAACAACAGGACCATGGACAGCGACCCTGGCCCCGCACGGAGGGCCGGGCGGGACCCTCATCCGCAGCCGGTCGACCTCCCTCCCTCCGGCCGGCGGTGCCCTCCCCTCCCCTCCGCACGCCCGGCCGGAGGGGCGGGGCGGGCCAGGCTGAGCCGGGCCCGCTCCTGGGGGGCGTTTCTCCCCGTCACGCTGTCATCGGTCCTTTCCGGTGATGAGCGCCCAGGTAGGCCAGAGGCTACCGCGGACCGGCACCGGGGCTCCCCGACTGCAGCCCCCTGCCGATGCCCTTCGGGGGTCTCAGGGGGCGGGGAAGGCGGAGGCCCGTGGACCGACCCCCTCTCGCACCTCTCCGCCCGGCTCCGGCCCTGCCGGGGCCACTGCCTCAAAGGAAGGCAGCAGACGGACGGGGACCCAGGCTGGACCCCTTCGCATCCTGAAGCCTAGGTGAGCACTTGCCAGGCACCCGCCACGCCCTCGACCAGCCGGAGGTCACCAGGTGACACCCTCCCCGGGAGTCCAGACAGCCTCCACAGAGGACCAAACGGAGGAGGCGCCGTCGCCACCCTCATCCCCGAGGCCCCTCCAGCTGTGAGGGCCGACCTCCGCCTCACGCCCACCGGGTGGGGCTGTCAATCAAAGGGCTCCCCGCCCCCACCCGCCAAGAGCGGCCGAGCAGGCTGCGGATCCAGACAGCCTGCACCTGCACACAACCAGCGCCCGGCGCGGGGGAGGGGCGGGCGGCGAGCCAGGAAACAGGGGGGCTGCTAGAAGCCGCCACCGCTCTCGCAGAGCTGCCAGGCGAGGAAGTGGGCAGGGTCGTGCCAACACCTCGGACTGAGCCAGGCTGGGGCCTCAGGATCTGCGACTAGCACAGCGCGCACGTGCTGAGCAACATCCCGATTCGAAGGGCCCGAAACATACCTGGAAAGAGGAATTTTCCAGCAGCCACAGAGCAAACGCTAAGATCCTTGCTCTCGGAAACCGACATTGCCACAGCCCTAGGGGGGTGGTCAGACCCGCTGTGGACCCTGAGAGCTGGGTTTAGTGGCCCCCGTGATAGACAGGAGAGCCACGTGGGAGGGCGTCTCCTGCAGGGAAGAAGCTGGGAGGCAGCTGCGGAAGCCCTACCCCTCCCTGGTGGCTCAGAGGTTAAAGCGTCTGCCTCCAATGAGGGAGACCCCGGTTCGATCCCTGGGTCGGGGAGATCCCCTGGGGAAGGAAATGGCAATCCACTCCAGTATTCTTGCCTGGAGAATCCCATGGACAGAGAAGCCTAGTAGGTTTACAGTCCACGGGGGTCGCAAAGAGTCGGACATGACTGAGTGACTTCACCTCACCTCAAAGAAACTCTAGCCAAGATTTGGTGTCAGGAACCGAATACCCTCGCCACTGCCCCCAGGGAAAAGGGAGACCGCCCCCCCCAGCCTGGCCATAGATGGACGGATGTGGTCTCCAAACTGACACCCCCAGGCGGCCCCTGGCTGAGAAATTAATGCCAACTCCAGGGGCAGGAGCAGGTGTGAAACCCCAGGGCTTCTTTCCGGGGGTAGCCGCCTTGCCCTTGACTCTGGGAGGAGCCTATTGCCTTAGCAGTTTCCGCGATCGCATCTCTTCCCTGGACTGAACATGGTGAGGTCAGCAGATTGTCCTGAAGAACTTCCGAGCACGTGTGAGCACCTCCTAGGAGTCAAGTGCGTGTCAGTGAAATGAATGACTAAGCAGAAGTGTGGATACACGGTAAGAGATGAACCGGTGAACAAGCTTTTTCCAGTGTCTCCTGCACCTGGAGAATGAGATGTGTGGTTCTTGGGCTCCAGGGCTGGTTCACAGGCTGGACTCTGAATCTAGGACGAGACCAACGTGAAAGCAGAGACTGATCTAAGGGTGGGAAGGGCCTCCTCTAGCCCTTGCTTTGTAAACTCTCCACCCTTTGACAGGAGCAAGGCACTTGAGTTCGATAAACCTCAGTTGCCCTATCTATAAAGTNATCCCCTGGGGAAGGAAATGGCAATCCACTCCAGTATTCTTGCCTGGAGAATCCCATGGACAGAGAAGCCTAGTAGGTTTACAGTCCACGGGGGTCGCAAAGAGTCGGACATGACTGAGTGACTTCACCTCACCTCAAAGAAACTCTAGCCAAGATTTGGTGTCAGGAACCGAATACCCTCGCCACTGCCCCCAGGGAAAAGGGAGACCGCCCCCCCCAGCCTGGCCATAGATGGACGGATGTGGTCTCCAAACTGACACCCCCAGGCGGCCCCTGGCTGAGAAATTAATGCCAACTCCAGGGGCAGGAGCAGGTGTGAAACCCCAGGGCTTCTTTCCGGGGGTAGCCGCCTTGCCCTTGACTCTGGGAGGAGCCTATTGCCTTAGCAGTTTCCGCGATCGCATCTCTTCCCTGGACTGAACATGGTGAGGTCAGCAGATTGTCCTGAAGAACTTCCGAGCACGTGTGAGCACCTCCTAGGAGTCAAGTGCGTGTCAGTGAAATGAATGACTAAGCAGAAGTGTGGATACACGGTAAGAGATGAACCGGTGAACAAGCTTTTTCCAGTGTCTCCTGCACCTGGAGAATGAGATGTGTGGTTCTTGGGCTCCAGGGCTGGTTCACAGGCTGGACTCTGAATCTAGGACGAGACCAACGTGAAAGCAGAGACTGATCTAAGGGTGGGAAGGGCCTCCTCTAGCCCTTGCTTTGTAAACTCTCCACCCTTTGACAGGAGCAAGGCACTTGAGTTCGATAAACCTCAGTTGCCCTATCTATAAAGTCAGGGGTTGAATCAGATTTCCCATTTTCCTACTAGAGTTCTTAAACTTCAGTGATGCTCTCCAGAGATGACATCACACAAGTTTTTGGGTTGTTGTTTTTTTCTGATGAGTCAGAAACTCAAAGATTTCCTGGGATCTCTGTGGACCGTGCNCCATTTTCCTACTAGAGTTCTTAAACTTCAGTGATGCTCTCCAGAGATGACATCACACAAGTTTTGGGGTTTTTTTTTTTTTCTGATGAGTCAGAAACTCAAAGATTTCCTGGGATCTCTGTGGACCATGCATGGATCAGAGACGAGGATATTTTTCTAGACCGCATTCCGAGCCTTCTTTTACGGCAGCTGTCTGAGCACTCTGTGTGTGTGTTGATTTTTCGTCTTCACTCTCTGAATGATGATTTATCTGGCTTTCAGAATAGAAGGTTGAAAGGCTTAATTGTGTGTGTGGCTTCTGGGGTTGTTTAGATTTATAAATATTTTAATAGGATTTTTATTTCTTTATAACATATATCTTGGAAAACTTTGCACCAGGAGCAAATTCTGTTTCTCTCCTACAAAACCTATACTAGAGAGAGAGAAAAGACTCGAGAAAATGGTCACAATTTTTAAAGTCCCTGAAGAGCAGGTGGCAGTTACAGCTGGTTAAGCTCACTCCTCTCTGAAGGCATCAGTCACCTACAAGCTCCACCCCCACCAACAACCTGAGAGGACAGTCAGGAACAGATAGGCCTCCTTTTAACTCAACTCTCATGGACTATATTATTGAGTAAATAAGACATACTAGATATTTAAACCTCCAGTTGGGGAAATCATAAAGCCAAGTTGTGAAAGTGACTGGGTCGTGTCCGACTCTTTGCGACCCCATGGACTATAAAGGCCATGGAATTCTCCAGGCCAGAATACTCGAGTGGATAGCCTTTCCCTTCCCCAGGGGAATCTTCCCAACCCAGGTCTCCCACATTGCAGGCAGATTCTTTACCAGCTGAGCCACAAGGGAAGCCCAAGAATACTGGAGTAGGTAGGTAGCCTATCCCCTCTCCAGGGGACCTTCCTGATCCAGGAATCAAACTGGGGTCTCCTGCATCTCAGGCAGATACTTTACCAACTGAGCTATCAGGGAAGCCCAAGTGAGACCACAGAAAATCCCATAATTGAGTGATCTAACAGCCCAAACTTATTAGTAAGACTTACCTAGACCAGGGAAGGGAGAGGGCCCAGCTCTGGGAGGATGTGGAAACAAAAGTTCCAGAGGTGGGTCACGGAGGTGGGGACCGTGGTCCTCAAGCCGCTGCTCATGGCCAAACCTGCCGGCACTGGCTTCCACCCTTCCAGCATGACTCAGCCACAGGGATATGGGTCGGGGTTTGAAAAGTGTTTGCATAAGATTCTTGGTTCACCTCTGACTTAACGCCATTCCCTATGCTGAATCTAAGATCTTATAAAAGCTTCCCCAGAAAACCCACTTCAATAATCCCAGGTTGTGCTCACTTGGCACCAAGTCTTTCTCCAAAAACTAAGAAAAGATGACCTCTCCCAGAGACTCAGATGTTTGACATTCTGAAGACACAGACTCCTATGCACATCTCTGCCTGGTGGGAGTGGAGGATAAAATGTGGATCCATACACCACGTAGCAACCTAATAGTTACGCACAGGAGTAAATGCTGTCTGGCTTTGAACACCGTCGTCGTGAAATGTGTTCTTGCCCTTAGAGCTGCTGAGATGATGCTGTGATGCCATGAGCCAAATGATGACAGCAGAATTGAACTACTGCCCAAAAGCAATCACTGATTAGAATTGATTATTTCTGCAGAGAAAGGTGACCGAGAGATTGGTTGTCCTGTTACAGCAGATTTGGACAAAACTGTGTAATTGTTACAGGGGTGGAGCTACCTGACATTCAGTGGGAAGAGAGACCGTTAAGACTCAAGGATCTCTCTGGATGCAGGTCTGTGAACTTGGAGCTAACAGAATTCCAGGCTTGTCCTTGAAAGATCACATCCTCCTCACCCGGAAGAAAGCGCGCTGTGCCTGTCCGAACGCTCTGAGTTAGAGGTTAAAAATGAACCGTGCTTCTGCTGCGGCTTTTAACAGGAAATTATAAAAAGACAGACCTCGTTGAAACACAGAGTGAATTTCAGAGGTGATATGCGGCTGGGTGGCTGAAAGCTGCCGCCACGCCTTATTGGACTGGCCTAATGACACGTTTTACTGCCTCCTTTGAACAACTGTTGCCTAAGGTGTCCGTGGCCTTTTTACCTACTTCTTCCTTAATAGCGGAATCAAGATGCCACGTGATCACACTGGCGGGAAGTGCTACGTTGCCTCCGAGCGCATGAAGAGCTGCGTCCTGCAGAACACCGGCTCGCCCAGCTTCTTGGCGGTGGCCTCTCAAGAACCCAAGGGACACACATTCTTGGCCAAGCTGATACAAAAGATTCCCCTGGCCGCTCCACAGCCTCCCACCCCATCCATCCTCCCCCAAACAAAGCAGGAGAAAATTAGGGCATAAATACATCAGGGCAAGAAAGAACACACGTACGCAACACCCAGTGCCGTCCGCTGACGGGGAGGAAGGGAGGGAATCCAGGGCAGCTGGGCACATACTTGGCCGGCTGCCAGGGCCGGGGAGTCAGCGGTTACCATGGCGGACGGGGCCGGCCCGAGGGCGGGCTCCGGAGGGCAGGCTTTGTCTGGGCGCTGCTCAAACAGGGAGAGCTGGGGGCAGTCTGTAAGTTTGTGTACTCTGGGGTGAGTCGTCCTCACGCTGAAAAGGCCCGGAGGAGCCTTCGGGTTTCTCTTGGCATCCCATCCTCTCCGCACCACACCCCGCCCCCGGCCCACCTCCCCCAGGCTGTCCCTGCCTTCCCCTCCATGGAAACAAGTGTGGCGTGCTCCAGGGGACACGGCAGTCGGNAGCCTTCGGGTTTCTCTTGGCATCCCATCCTCTCCGCACCACACCCCGCCCCCCGCCCACCTCCCCCAGGCTGTCCCTGCCTTCCCCTCCATGGAAACAAGTGTGGCGTGCTCCAGGGGACACAGCAGTCGGGAGTCTCCCTTCCCTGTGGATAAGATGCTGGTAGGGACATCCCAGGTCCCGTGGGCGGGAGTCAGCGCAGAAAACGAGGGGAAGCTCCCCACATGGAAAAGGAAGCCGTTCAGAGCTCAGGGGGCCCAGGCACACCAGCCGCGCAGGCTTCATGGTGAGAAAGGTGGCAGGGGCCACCGGGCGCAAGCTCACTCCACGCCCGAGCAGAAGAGCCTGGGCCAACCCAGAGGCTGCGCGAGTCACTCCGGTGTCCTGTCTGGCGTCCGCCCTGACCTCAGAGCGTCGCTGTGGGGCTCACACATCCTCGCCTGGGACGGCCCTCTGAGGCCCCTTGGGCCCCTCCCAGACACCCTTCATGGACGCAGCCGGGGGCCAGGTGGTGTTGAGACTAAGGGACACCTGCAGGGTAAGGAAAAGGAGGCTCGAAGGCAAGAAACACGCTCTAAATTCTCAGCTGGGTCCAGTGTCCTTTTCATCAGATTGAAGAAGCCACCCGGGGTAGACCCACTCTGGTGAAAAAAGGTGGCATTGCTTGGCGCCCAGTTCCCCACAACGAGAATCGAGTGGCTGTGTCCACCAGTCTACGCAAAACCGCTTTTGTTCAGCTCATCGCCCACGCCGGGCCAGGCACTGCCACGCACCGGTCACCTGCCCACTGAGCCCTGCCACCCAGGCGTTCATCTCGCTTCACAGACGGAGAGCCCACCCCAGCTCAGTCCTGCGGGCCGCAGAGCCCGGGCCTGACTCAGCCTGCTCTCTGAAGCCCTGCGGCTGCTGCGGTCAGCGCCCGGGGCGCCATGTGTGGGAAGAGGAGGAGACGCACCACCCCGCGGCCCGTCTGCGATCACAGCGAAGCAAGACCGAGGCCCCCAGGGTCCTTTGTAGGCGGAGGAAGTACCCAGACTCTGACCTGACGTGGAGATTTCCGCTGTTGCTCTTTGCTCACTTTGCCTTCTTGGGATACTTTTTAAGCAGTGTCCACCAGAGTACACTCACAGCACGTCACCAGTCAAACTGGCTAATTAATAAGAAACATCTGTCGATTGACAAATATTTATTGAGCATCTTCTGAGCAGGAGCTGCTGGACTGAAACAGAGATGAATAAGTCTCACACCCTGAAGGCTCTTTTGGAAATTAGCAAACGTGTTGAGGATATAAATAGCTCCCCAGTGACACAAGGCAAACCACCACCCCGAAGGCAAAGCTGCTGTGAGCAGCGACACAGAGGCCATCAGCTCAGCACTGAGGGTGGGACGCGGCGAGCTCTGGGGTCCACAGGTCGCGGTGCGGATACGGGGAGATAGATTCCATGGAGGGCGAGAGGCCACAGCTGGCCCTGAAGATGGACGTGGAGCAGAGAGGGCAAGTGATGGAGATGTTCCCAGGCCCAGTCACGGGCTAACCTCGGGTCCTGCAAGGATGGCATGCAAGACCCAAGGGCGGCGGACGGAAATGCGGGAGAGCAAGAAGCTTGGAATCAGCCCATCTAAGGTAATCCAAAGAGATGTTTGTGACTAAAGACCCCGGTACTGTGGGCTGCAGCTTTTATTTGTGGGGGCTAGAATGGCCAGATCGGGTACCAGCTCTCAGGACAGATTCTCACCGGTGACAGCAGCTGCCGGGGCTCCGGCAAGATCTGCACACACGTGCACGCACACGAGAGCTGGTGTGATGCTGCAGACACAGGCGGAGTGCCGTCTGCGCCGCAGCCTCCGCCCCACAAAAGAGAAACACACGCGCTGTGGCGCGGCTCGCACCTCCAGGGTCCTGACTGCCTCCTCTCACTCCAGGAGGACACAGGGTCCCGGGCGGTCCTGACCAGGACCTCACCTGAGGGGCGGAGAGAATCTGGCCTCTTGCTGAAGAGCCAACACTTAATCCATCTTTGGTGGGCTCAGCGGAGGCCAAAAGTCATGTCCAAGAGGAGAAGGGACGACAGAGGACGAGATGGCTGGATGGTGTCACTGACTCCATGGACATGAATCTGAGTCCAGGAGGAGGTGATGGACAGGGAGGCCTGGTGTGCCGCAGTCCATGAGGTCGCAAAGGGTTGGACACGACTGAGCGACTGAGCAACAAGGCTGGCCCAGTACCTGTGAATGGGGCCTTAGTGGGAGTTAGGTTCTCTGCAGGCGGAATTACGGAAGATGAGGCCACACTGGCATGGGGTGAGCCCTAAGCCAGAGACTGGCGTCGTTCTGAGAGGAGAGACACACAGACGCAAGGGGAGGAGCTGGCCAGGTATGAAGCGCCGACAACCCATAAGATACAACGCCGGAGGCTGGGAGGACGGCTGGGAGACTCGCCTCCCTGGCACCTCAGGGGAACACGGCCCCGCAGACATCTGTCCTCCAGACTGTGAAATAAAGTACTCCGTGTCTTAAGCCTTTCGTGGCACTCGGTCACTGCAGCCTGGGGGAGCTAGCCCACAAGACGACAACCAAGACGGAGGGCAGAATGGCGCGAAAATAAACCCACTCGAGGACCAAGAGGCAAAAGGCAGTCGGAGAGACTTCCAGACGGTCTGTCCTGACCAACCTCATGCGACCCTGCCCCTGCGGAGACAGGGACACGGGAGGACCCAGCTCACTCAGCTCCGGGGAATCTCGTCGTCTGCCTGGATCTGCGTATCCCATAAGCCGCTTTAAGCCAATCATCTGTTGGAAAAAGAAAATTGGAATGACCAAACGCTGAGATCTGGCAAGGAAGAAGGAAAGGCTCAGCATCCCTGCAAGGGATGGTGGGTGTGCGTCCGATCACCTCTTCTCTCCATCCTGCAGATGGATAACACACAACGCAGGTGCTGTCCCCGCTCTGATGGGCCCGATCAAAGGCCTGGAGACCCACGCATTGTCACATGGTAAACAGGACGCTGAGTGACAACAACAGAGGACCCGTAGGTAAGGGAAGTCCTGCGTCTGAAAATCTGTCATTCCCAGCAGCTGGCCCCTCCAAGTGAAGGTCCCAGGTTCTAAAACAGAGACATCTCTTGGAGAGGCTGGCCAGGGAAGACTGCTCTTATTTTTAAAGGTTTCTTTCATGCCATTCTGTGTTCTTTTCCACAGTTCCCTGAGCGATCAATAATTCAAGGATCCATAGAAGCAGGATCCTTGAGCACACCTAACCTGAAACCCCCATTACTGTCCAAACCTCAGGAGCCAGGCTCGTGGTCACCCAGGAAGCACAGCCTTGCTGCCTGTCTCTCCTGGGCCTCAGGAGTGCAGAACCCAGAGCTTGGAGACGGAGGTCAGTCTGGTCCACGCTGACCTCTCACTGCCAAGTGGTCTTGGGCAGAGATGCCTGCAGCTCATGCGTGCTAGCCCCAACCCAGCAGAGGCTGTGAGCATGCCTCCAGGGCAGGGCCACCCTCTGCCACTCTTCTGCCTCGTCTTCCACAGGTGCCTGGACAAGAGGTCTCCCCTCTCTGCATCTCATTTTACTCAGCTGCAAATGGCGCCTGCTTGATAGGGTCCTGTGCCTCGATTAACTGAAAATCATCCAAGCACAATGAAAATGTATCATAAACAACAAATGAGCAAATATGAATACCCAAAGCTACAGGTGAGATTTAACTTTTCACCACGCGGCACTCTCTGAGTGAGATGCTGGGCAAACACACAGGAGGGCACCGCTGTGAGCAAGGGCCGTGTGCCATACTCCCCCACCAGGCGAGGGGCCACAGGCCCCCAGGGAAAGTGCCTCCTGCACCCCCAGCGTGCCTCCCCTCTGGACCTCCCCCCACAGGGCCTCCCCCTGGAGTGTGGCCTCCCCAGGAAACTCCTCACCCCCCTGCCAGAGGTGCCAGCAACCCTCCCAGGCATTCTTGTTAACACTGCCTCCCAAGCGCCGGGGTAGATGAGTCGCTAAGGTTCGCTGAGTCGCTAAGCACCAGTCCAGGGACTGGTGCTGATGGTACGAAGCCCAGGAGTGTGTGTTCGCTCCTCAGTTTCCCCTTCCGCTCCCTCTCCCACCTCCTGCCACTCCGGCTGCTGCCTCCCAGCCCCCTCCTCCCGATTCCTGTGTGTTTCTGGGTTTTGCCCGGGCACCTTAAGAGGGATGAGGCAGGATGTGCCCAGCGGCGCAGGGGCTAAGATTTCCCCTTCCAATGCGAGCAGTACAAGTTCAGTCCCCGTCAGGGCGCTAATATCCACATACCTCGGAGCCAAAACACAAACCAGAAGACAAACGACATTGCAACAGATCCAATAAAGACTTTAGCAGCGCCCCATGTCAGAAAGCGCCTTTAGAAAAGGAGGCGGCGGCAAAGGAAGGGAATACTCTTTGTTGGGGGGTAGAGTTGGGGGTCCAGGAGGAACGGCTGGCCAAGCGGGACCCCGAGGGCCCCCACCCTAACTCCACATGGGACTGGTGCCTGGCAGAGCCAGAAGGCTCCTGGGAGGTCAGCCCAAGCCACCCAAACCAGTGCCTCCCTGCAGGGGGTGGGGGGGCGTG
>SJYW01011961.1:340614-415465 GCA_006410735.1 Raphicerus campestris
CACATCTGGCGGGCGGGGGTGGGGGGCGGACGCCGCGAAGGACACACGGAAACGGCGCACGCAATGAGACTTTAATTATAATAAGAGTAAGAATAAGAATAAAGTAGGACAGTCCAAAGTAGACTATAAGGAATCAAAGACCCCGAGAAATTCTGTCGTCGTCTTTAGTTTATATATATATATATTTTTGAATTTTTTGATTCTTGTTTTAATTTTGGTTATTTTTTTCACCTCTCCTGGCTATTTATTTGTTTGGTATTAATAGATGTTTTAAAATAATATGAACCGGACCTTCAAGAGCCTTAAATAGTTTGTTTCCTGGATAATTTATTATCATGTGAACTGTACTCACAGGGGGAAAGATTATTTTGTGAGGCCAAGCCACCCGCTCAGAGTCTATTTTTCTACATGCCCCTCGTCCTGACTTTCAGAAAGCAGAACTCTGTCCTCTCCACTCCTCCTTTGGAACGCTCCTGCTTTTCGGCAAGTGTAAACTAAAACAAGCTTCATGGGGGTCCACAAATTATATTTTTATACGCAGAATTGTAAATTAGATTTTTGAGAGATCAATACTTAACTGAATTACATTTCATTTTTGAAATAGTGTAAAATATGAAAATATATTATTTTAATTTAACTAGCTTCCAATGTCACAGCCATCTCCTGTATTGTCTTCTGGGTTTAATATTTGCTTTCTCATCACCATTTTGGCCACATTCTTGGAAGTCAAGACTGTTACACACACTCACTCACTCACACATAACTTTTTTTTTCTTGGACAAACTGGAAGAACTCTTATTTTTAACTTCAAAGAATTTATTAGAAAATAATATTTTTTAAAAGCGCACATAGTGATGAGCCCACAAGGATGGAGCCTGTAGTTTGTACAGAGAAAAACAAAGGATGTTTTTGCATTAATAAGTTGAGAAATAACTGCTGTAAATTTACTAAAATGTATTTTTGAATATTTTGTAATAGTTTTATAGAAATAAAATGTGCCGCGCACAGACTGGTTAGTGTATAATCACTAAGAATCCCTGTTGCAGCCCTTTTTCTTTGCTTTTTTGGCTTCTTTGTTTGGGAAACCTAGTGCTAACAGGAGTTCCCCTTATTGTATTTAGATGTTTTGCTCAAACTGTGAGTTCAGATCAGCTTGCTTAGGTAACCAAAGCAGGTAACCAAATTGACTTGTTTGTTTTGGTCACTGGAGAAACCTCAGCTCTGTCTGTATTTATTGTGTGAGAGTTGCTCTGCTCCAAGGATGGAGGTGCCGAGCTGGGCACCGGCCAGCCCGCGCCTCCCCACAGGTTAACCCATCCGGAGGGGCTCGGCCACCCAGAACTTCCTCCCAGGCTCCGTGTTGCCGGGGCTGACTCTGCCCCCACCCAGGTTGGCCCCAGCTCGGGGCGCACCGCCCCGGCCTTGCAGGGAGAAAGTCCTTCACTGCTTTCTGAAGCCCTGGGGTTCCCTTTTCAGAAGGGTCCCCAAGGAGAGGGCCACGGACTGCCCACATGTTCCCCACCTGCTCGGTGTGGCCGCTAGCCTTCCCGCCTTGCCCACAGACCCCTAGAGCCTGGGGGTGCTGGGGTCCTCGGGCCACGCCGGGTCTCCAAGCTGTCTTGAGTGGTGCCAGGTGAGGACCTTTGTCCCCAGGTCATAGCCCTCCTTCCATGAGCGGCTGGCACCCCACGCCTGCTGCTTGGCCGCCCTGGCGGGTCACTCCAGGGGCTTCCGTCCGGTGAGGACCGCGGTCACGCTGGGCTCTACCAGCCCTGGTGCGCGCACGTGCAGGCCCAGCTTTGGGCAGGCAGGCCGTGAGGGCCCCAGGGCTTCTCAGCAGATGAAGCATGTCTGGAGGCTGGCCTGGGGCGAGGGGCACGGGGCTGAAGCCGATGACCCGGGCCCGCTTCCTCCCCACCGGGGGAGGGTCTGGGAAAGCCACTCCTGAGGCCCCCGGGGGCCTCTGTGCGCCAAGTCTGGTGAGACGTGGCTTTTTCAGGAGGCCGGGGCCCCGATGGACTGGGTTAGGATCTGGGCCTCACCGTCCAGGGAGGAGCGGTCCCTGGTTCTCCTTGATCTCCTGGGGGTCAGCCGGGTTGCAAGCCCTGCTGAGTCTGGGGGTTTCTGCTCTGGTAACTGTTCAAGTCTGAGTGTTCAGTTAACCAGGCACACCGTGGGCTTGGGCCTGGGTGACCCCCCCCCCGACTCATTAGCGGTCAGAGAGAGGTCAGGCCCCATCCTGGCCGGGCAAGGTGGTCCTGCCCCTCGGGGGTCCCACCTTTCAAGGCCCTTCCCATCTTCTTGGTGAGAATTCTCTTTTCCACCTCCACCATGTAGGCAGACCAAGCACCCGGCAAGGATCAGTGCAGGCTGACGCCAGCCCAGGGCCCGCTTCTCCATGGTCGGGGGTGACAGGACCGACCGACCGTCAGTGCCAGATGTGTGTGTGGTCTTGCTGCCCGCCTCCCTCATGGCTAAATGCACGTCTGTTTGTCAAACATGCGTATCCGAATGTACTTGAACCTGTTGTCTTTGTGCTCTGTTGTTCGAAAAATTAAAGAAGTCACAGAGACCCTGTGCCGTGTCTGTTCTGTGGGAGGACCCCTGTCCCCTCCTGTCATCCGCGGCTCATGCATTCTTCCACCACAGTGTCCCCAAAATATGAAAGGAAACACTTCATGGAGCGTGCACACTGCAGACCCGTCCGGGGAGGGGAGGGCCGGGCCCTGGACCAAGCCGGAGCCCATCCATCTGAGCAAGTGGCCAGTGGGGTGCTGGGAGAGACAGGCCCCTCCTCCCCTGGTGGAGACCCCTGGCTGTCAGCACCACCTCCGCATGGAGTGGGCTGACATGCAAAGAATGCTGGCCGGCTGCAAGATGTGGCAAGAAGTCAACACAGGGCCTGTCCGTGAGCCAGCTCGAGGCCTGGCGCGGGGGTGGGGGGGAGGAGCTGGGTTCCCCAGTGATGCAGAGAAGTGGCCAGTCCATCCTTGTGAAAGAACAGTCCACTTGAAGGGGTGGAGAGGCCCAGGGAAGTGACCTTCATAGGATTTCTTATCGGCCATCCTCGGCCCCAGGGACAAATCTGGCCAGCGGCCTGTGTTTATGCAGCCCGGGAGCTGAGATGGGATTTTCCACGTTAAGTGGTTGAAAACAAAACAGCTAAAGAAAAAGGATGCTTCATACGTGAAAATTCTGTCAAACTCACTGCTCAGTTTCCAACCAGTAAGTTTCTCTTGGACCCTCAGTCCCCTGCACCTCCCCCGCCTGGCTCATTCCTCTGCCTACTGCTGCCTTCTCCCACCCAGGGCCCTCATGGCTGAGACGCTGCACAGGAGGCCACACGGCCCGCAGAGCCTGAAATGTGTGCTCTCTGGGTCTTTGCAAATCTCACATGGAAACCCTGGTGGCTCAGACAGTAAAGAATCTGCCTGCAAATGCAGGAGGCCTGGGTTCAGTCCTTGGGCTGGGAAGATTTCCCTGGAGGAGGGCATGGCAACTCAGTCCAGTACTCTTGCCTGCAGAATCCCATGGACAGAGGAGCCTGGTGGGCTACAGTCCATAGGGTCACAAAGGGTCAGACACGACTGAGTGACTATGAGACACTGTCACTCGCGTGACGGAGGTGGGGGCGGCAGTGGGGTGCACTGGGTGCACTGGGATTCTGGGGTGTGGCCAGCACAGTGCACCTTCTGTTGGGGTTCAAAGGCTGCCATGCTCCTTGCTGTGTAACAAATCCAGGAAGACCTGCTGCTGTGACAGGCGAAGGTGATGCCAGTCTGGAGATAAACTGGAGACAGACCCACGGGCAGACGCGAGAAGCCACGCGGGCTTCACCCCACCCAGTGAAAAGCGCCCCAGCTGAGAAAGTAGGGAGCCTGCATTTGGAGGTAACCCTCTTGGCTTTTCTTGGCTGAGCTTTGATTTTCTAAGATGAAGGAGGAACTGACAGCAGTGCACAACTCTGTACACAGGCTCTGGGCCGCAGCGAGGAGACTGGGGAACTGTGTGAAGGTTTGGGTGTTCAGTGGGACCTTTGGTTTCCACTGAGGGCAGCTGTGTCCTCAGAAGGGGGGACTGGTTTAGATAAGAGGACCCAGAAATCCCAAAAGATAAAATCGAAGAAATAGGATGCCAAAAATTCAAGGGCTCCCCAATCTGACCGAGCTGCCTGGTGAACAGAACCTTCTGCTCTGGGTCCCAGGGCCTATGTGTCTGCCTGCAGGGGAGGGGACACCTTTTCTGCTGGACGCCAGGTGGGAAGCGCCCGCTTCTGCATGCCCCAGGAAGACTCAAGGCCCCCCTCTCTGAGCCAGGCAACCAGAAGGCAGGGAAACCAGCCCTGCGTCTTTGAAAGGAGCTCTGGACTCTGGGTCCCTGTGTCTGTCCCCCAGCTGGTCCATGTCATCAGCATCCCAGCTGAAACCCGTGAGCCAGACCCAACAGACAGGAGCCCAGAAAACAGGATCTACGGGAGAGGCGGGATTGGGGGCTGGGGTGGGGGGTGCTGTGCCAGAGCCCTGGAGCGCAAGCCTCAGCTCGGGGCGACCGGGTGGAGACCGGCCTGTCCGCTCCTTTGCAACGTGTCGCTGCGGGTGCTGTTATTCCGTGGCCTCTTAGGACAAGACAGCATCCTGCTGAGGGTCCAGCGCTGGGCGGCCGCTGCCCCTCCCGTGGACGCCTCCCGAGGGTGCGGGCTCCTCCACTTAGTGCCAGGACTCCCGGGAGGCCTCTCGTCCCCCCAGCCACTGCCCCGGGCAGCGGAGCGGCGGCCGTGCTGGGTCAGGCGGCACCGTGCGTCGTCTGGAGCAGCCTCCTCTCCGCCCAAGCTTCCCCGGGGTCCAGCATCGGCAGGGCCGCGGGCGGGCGCGACGGACGCGCTGCGTGGAGTCCGAGCGCCCTCTGCTGGTCACGGTGCAGAACTCGGGCTGGTGGCCAGGAGGAGCCTGCAGGCCTGAGCCGGCTGGCTGGGCCGTGAGCATCCTCGAACGCACCTTCAAGGAGAGGGCGGCGGCCAGGCAGGCCCTGGTGAGAGCTGCCATGTCGCGGTGAAGCCGGAAGCACCCCCGCCCCACCCTACACTCTCAGTGGCCCCAGCTGAAGCCCAGCCGCTCACGCCGCCCCTGAGCCCCGAGCCGGGGCTGGTGCTCTGAAGGATATCAGGGGTCACAAAAGGAAAGGGGAGACGTTGACCGTGTTGGAAAAAGCGGAGGCTGGAAATGCGGCGGCGGGGCAGGGCGGGGCCCTCGGGCCGTGCCAGTTCAGACACTTCGTCTCCCTTCACTGGGGCTGAGGGTTCCTAGGGCTGGTGGGCTCTGCGTCCGGCCCTGCTGCAGCGCCTTCAGAGCAAGGCACGTAGCCGGGGGTGCGACCCACCAGGCCCCATTCCTGAGAGTCCGGGTTCCTGGGCCTATGGACCCTCGCAGGCCGGGGCCTGGGACGGAGTCCCCAAGGCCATGGGCTGAGCAGATGGCCTGTGCGAAGCTGGGAGGAAGCAAGGCCCACAGACACTGGCTGCGGTCACGGCGGCCTCTGCTCCCATCAGGATGGGGGATGCTGGGCTCTGATCCCCCGTGGCCCTTTGGCCTGGGGCATTAAACCCCCTCTCTGGTCCATCCCTGGGGAGACAGGGTGGGACCCTTCCAACTCTGAAACATGCCTGCTCTGAGGCTGGACCGTGCCTCCTAGGCGCNGGAGGAAGCAAGGCCCACAGACACTGGCTGCGGTCACGGCGGCCTCTGCTCCCATCAGGATGGGGGATGCTGGGCTCTGACCCCCCCGTGGCCCTTTGACCTGGGGCATTAAACCCCCTCTCTGGTCCACCCCTGGGGAGACAGGGTGGGACCCTTCCAACTCTGAAACATGCCTGCTCTGAGGCTGGACCATGCCTCCTAGGCACGGGCTTCACCTGGACTCGGCCACACTGTCTTCACTCAAGAAAAAGAATGACCTTGCAGTCTTGGAAAATTCCAGATTAAGGAATCCGAGTCTCTGTGAACCAGCCTTCAGGGTCGGCCCCGTGGAGATCCTGAGCCATAGCCAGCTGTCTCCTGAGGGACAGACCCCCCCCCTCCCCAGAACACTTCCCTTGGGTGGCCTCCCCGGGGACCGTCCCTGCATGGACGACATTCTCAGCGGAAAGGGCCTGAGCCATCTGCCCCGCGCCAGCGTCCCCTGTGGCCGTGTGCAGGGGCCAGAGGCACTAAGGGAGCCCCTCTCCCCCGAACCCAGGGCTGGCTGGTGCGCGACTGCGCTGGGAGGAGCCCCTGGTGCTCATCCATGGCCGGTCTCTCCCACAAAGAGCCTAGCACAGCCACTGCTGTCAGGAACACGTCTTTTCAGCCCTTTCTCTTCTCCAAGGAAGACATTC
This sequence comes from Raphicerus campestris, assembly GCA_006410735.1. Lineage (NCBI taxonomy): Eukaryota > Metazoa > Chordata > Mammalia > Artiodactyla > Bovidae > Raphicerus > Raphicerus campestris. The sequence goes on from SJYW01011961.1 coordinate 346,985, forward strand.
AGGAAGAAAGAAAAAGCCTGGCAGACCGACACTGACCAGGCGCCCAGAACGCCTTCCCTGCTGGAGCATGCTGAGCATCACGACTGATGAGCCCGTGGTGCATCCACACAAGAAGCCCACTCGCCCCGACACCCGCCACGTTGTCACCATTGCCACCGCCACCCCCTGCAGCCTGCAGTGCACACCACCTTCGCCCTCTTATTTATCAGCGCCCAGGGAGCCACTTTAAGGATTTTCCACAGTGTGTTGTGATCCATACAGTTGAAGGCTTTGTCATAGTCAATAAAGCAGATGTAGCTGTTTTTCTGGAACTCTCTCCCTTTTTCTATGATCCAACAGATGTTGGCAATTTGATCTCTGGTTCCTCTGCCTTTTCTAATCCAGCTTGAATGTCTGGAAGTTCATGGTTCACGTACTGTTGAAGCATGGCTTGGAGAATTTTGAACATTACTTTGCTAGCATGTGAGATGAGTGTGCAATTGTGCAGTAGTTTGAACATTCTTTGGCATTGCCTTTCTTTGGGATTGGAATGAAAACTGACCTTTTCCAATCCTGTGGCCTCTGCTGAGTTTTCCAAATTTGCTGACATATTGAGTCCAGAACTTTCACAGCATCATCTTTTAGGATTTGAAATAGCTCAACTGGAATTTTTTCACCTCCACTAGCTTTGTTCGTAGTGATGCTTCCCACTTAACTTCACATTCCAGGATGTCTGGCTCTAGGTGAGTGATCACACCATCATGGCTATCTGGGTCATGGATATCTCTTTTTGTACAGTTCTTCTGTGTATTTTTGCTACCTCTTCTTAATATCTTCTGCTTCTGTTAGGTCCATACTATTTCTGTCCTTTATCGAGCCCACCTTTGTGTGAAATGTTCCCTTGGTGTCTCTAATTGTCTTGAAGAGATCTCTAGTCTTTCCCATTCTGTTGTTTTCCTCTGTTTCTTTGAACTGATCACTGAGGAAGGCTTTCTTACTTCTTGCTATTCTTTGGAACTCTGCATTCAGATGGGTATATCTTTCCTTTTCTCCTTTGCCTTTAGTTTATCTTTTCTCAGCTATTTGTAAGACCCCCTCAGACAACTGTTTCGCCTTTTTGCATTTCTTTTTCTTGGGGATGGTCTTGATTACTGCCTCCTGTACAATGTCACGAACCTCCATCCATAGTTCTTCAGGTACTCTGTCTATCAGATCTAATCCCTTGAATCTATTTGTCACTTCCACTGTATAATCGTAAGGATTCCAAATCGGGAAAGGAGCACATCGAGGCTGTATGTTGTCACCCTGCTTATTTAACATATATGCAGATTACATCATGCAAAATGCCAGGNCCTCCATCCATAGTTCTTCAGGTACTCTGTCTATCAGATCTAATCCCTTGAATCTATTTGTCACTTCCACTGTATAATCGTAAGGATTCCAAATCGGGAAAGGAGCACATCGAGGCTGTATGTTGTCACCCTGCTTATTTAACATATATGCAGATTACATCATGCAAAATGCCAGGCTGGATGAAGCACAAGCTGGAATCAAGGTTGCTGGGAGAAATATCAATAACCTCAGATACACAGATGACACCACCATAATGGCAGAAAGTGAAGAACTAAAGAGCCTCTTGATGAAAGTGAAAGAGGAGAGTAAAAAAAGTTGGCTTAAAATTCAACATCCAAAGAATGAAGGTCATGGCATCCGGTCCCATCACTTCATGGCGAATAGATGGGGAAACAGTGGAAACAGTGACAGACTCTTTCTTGAGCTCCAAAATCACTGCAGATGTGACTGCAGCCATGAGATTAAAAGACACTTGCTCCTTGGAATAAAATCTATGACCAACGTAGACAGCGTATTAAAATGCAGAAACATTACTTTGCCAACAAAGGTCCATGTAATCAAAGCTATGGTTTTTCCAGTAATCATGTATGGATGTGAGAATTAGACCATAAAGAAAGCTGAGTGCCAAATAATTGATTCCTTTGAACTGTGGTGTTGGAGAAGATTCTTGAGAGTCCCTTTGACTGCAAGGAGATCCAACCAATCCATCCTAAAGGAAATTAGTGCTGAATATTCATTGGAAGGACTGATGCTGAAGCTGAAACTCCAATGCTTTGGCCATCTGATGTGAAGAACTGACTCTTTGGACAAGACCCTGATGCTGGGAAAGATTGAAGGTGGGAGGAGAAGGGGACGACAGAGGAGGAGATGGTTGGATGGCATCACTGACTTGATGGACATGAGTGTGAACAAGCTCTGGGAGTTGGTGAAGGACAGGGAAGCCTGGCGTGCTGCAGTCTATGGGGTCGCAGAGAGTCGGACTCGACTGACCAGTTGAACTGAACTGAGGGAACCACTGAGCTCAGGGTGGCCTGTGGCTGCAGGAGAAGCTCTCAAGCGACTGCCCTGCACCCCGGAGTGCAGGGCCCCTCCTCCAGGCAGCGCCAAGCCCTCTGCCCCCTCACACGGCAGCTCTCACTGCAGGCCCAGACCCCCACCCCCCCTCCTGGCAGCTGCCCCGCCCACGAGGAAGCAGCACCGAGGGTGAGAAGGGAGACTGAGGCAGCCAGGGCGGGCCCAGGTGCATCTGAGGAGCACTGCCTGCCCTCAGCCAAGAAGCCCCGACGCCCCAAGGGGGGCAGGTGGCCAAGACGGGCAGGGGAAGCCCAGGGTAGGGGGTCTCGGGTGCCACTGGGACAGGGACTCCGGAACCCAGCTGGCACAGGCCGGGGTGTGAGGAGCTCTGTGGATATACGTAAATGTGCTCGTCTCTCCTAGTTCAGTATAAGGAGCACACTTCCGTTGCTGGGAGAGGGACCGGGTTTGTAAATTCCAGGAACTCAGGTCCCGCCAGTGCGGCCAGGCCACCCTCTTCCCTGCGGCCCCTCGTCCTGCCCTGGGAGGCCCTTGTGGGCCTGGCTCCGTTTCGTCTCTTCCGGTTCTGCGATTGAAAACACCCCGGGGATTTTACTAGCAGGCCAACGCCAGGGACGCGAGTTCGGTCCCCATTCCGTGGGGATCGCACGAGCCGCGGAGCCGCGGAGCCGCCCACGGGCCACCGCGCATGCGCTTGGAGCCCGTGCTCCGCAAGGAGAAGCGCACACGCCGCACCTGGAGACAGCCCACATGTGAGCAGCAAGGAAGGCCCGGCACAGCCAAAAGACAAGTGAATAAATGAAGTACAATAGTGAAAAAACAAAGGAAATCTACCCTGGGCACCCCCGTAGGGGACCCCACACCGGGGCCCCTGGACGCCATCACCGCCTCCCTGGGTGCTCCAAGCTATTTATAGGCGGTGTTGGGGTCTGTCCCAAAGACCAAGTGTTCAGTCCAAAAAGAGCCTTTTTAGGTCAAGGAAATGAGTTTTAAAATACTTTGTCTGCAAGTGTGCCAGGCAGGGCACAGCCTCCCCGGCCTCAGCCTCTTCCAGGTGGACCCCCTGGACCCCCTGACTCCAGGCCAGGCGGAGGCGGGGGGCGGGGGCAGCCTCCCCGCTGAGCCCAGGGAGGTGGGGGTACACGCCTGGGCCCTTGCTCCTCAAGGGTACAGGCCAAGGGGCCTCCTGGCTCTCCTGCCAGCTATGACTTCAGTCCCCAGGTTCGCAGAAGATGCCCCCCAGGGCAGACAGACACCCCCCCAGGGCAGACAGACACCCTTCAGGACAGACAGACACCCCTCAGGGCAGACAGACACACCCAGAGCAGACAGATCCCCGCAGGGCAGACAGACACCCCCAGGGGAAGGCCATGCTGTTTGCCCTGACCCTAGTAAGGCGCAGACACACAGCTCAACCCGCTGGCATCACGAGTGTTTGAGGGTGTGGCTGCACACGCAAGTATATGTGTGTACTCATGAGTGTGCATATGTGTGAGTCTGAGCATGTGACTGTACTTGTGAGTGTGCATGTGTGCCCATGTGGGTCTGAGCATGTGTGTCCTCATGTGTTTATGTGAGTGTGGTCTGTGTGTCCCTGTGAGTCTGTCCATGTGAGTGTGTGGGTCTGTGTTCATGAGTGTGCATATGTGTGAGCATGTGGGTCTGAGCATGTACGTGTACACATGAGTGTGTAGGTCTGAGCGTAAGTGTACTTGTGAGTGTACATATATGGAAGTGTGTGGGTCTGAGAGTGTGTGTCTTCGTGTGTGTTCCTGTGAGCGTGAATGTACATACTTGAACATGTGGGTCTGAGCATGAGTGTACTCGTGCGTGTGTGTACATGTGAGTGTGTGGGTCTCAGCGTGTGCCCTCTGTGACTGGTGTATGGGCCTGTCTGCAAGTATACTGCCTGAGTTGCGTGTGTGCACGTGTCTGCGCGAGCGGCGGGGTCGGGGAGGAGCCTGCCTGCGCTCTCTGAGGGCTCAGAGCAAGGCGCACAGTCCTTCCGCAGCGGGTAGGGAACAGCGCTCCAGACTCAGGGCGGGGTGGGGGGTGGGGGTGGCAGCCAGATTCCGGATTCTGCCGGCAAAGTCAGCCGTCCCCCTGCAGAGAAACGCCGCGCCCCTGGGGAATGCAAGCTGTCCTGTCCTCACTTCAGCATCAGCTCCTCTGAGGACCAGTCTGGAGAGGACTGATGCTGGGATACGCGGGGGGCCCCGGGGGGCCGGCAGAGCGGAGGGGAGGAGCCTCAGAGGGGCCGGGAGCCCCGCCCAGCCCCGCACTTCCATCCACGCCTGGGCGCCCGCTTAGTAAGATTCTGTATCTTCAACCCAAAAGCGGGATTTCCAAAGCTCCGAATTACCCATGAACTTCTTGTGTGTCTTCATAAGACTCTTCACAGCATTAACCGACAAATGAGCCACAGTGGGCCTCCACTCGGATGCAGCAGTCGCTGACATGAGTTGACAACGCACGTTAGACACCGGCGTGCGTGTGCTATGGAATACAAGTGACGTAGCGCACGGAGCAGGCACCCAGCACTTTCAGGTGTCTGGCAGACGGCAGCTCTTACACATGTTATCCGATGGAACTGTGGGGGCGCAGGCGAGGGTTTCCACCCACCTTGGAAGGAAAGCTATGACCAGCCTAGACAGCGAAAAGCGGAGACTTCACTTTGCTGACAAAGGTCCGCACAGTCAAAGCTGTGGTTTTTCCAGTAGTCATGTGTGGATGTGAGAGTTGGATATTATGAAGGCTGTTTACAGAAGAATTGATGGTTTCAAATGGTGGTGTTGGAGAAGACCCTTGAGAGTCCCTTGAACTGCAAGGAGATGAAATCAGACAATTCTAAAGGAAATTGACACCGAATATTCATTGGAAGGACTGAAGCTGAAGCTCCAATATTCTAGCCACCTGAACAAAGGGCCGACTCATTGAAAAAGACTCTGAGGCTGGGAAAGATTGAGGAGAAGGAGACGACAGAGGATGAGATGGGTGGATGGCATCACTGACATAATGGACATGGGTTTGAGCAAACTTTGGGAGATGGTGAGACAGGGAAGGCTGGAGTGCTGCAGTCCATGGGTCGCAAGAAGTCAGACACACCTTAGCGGTTGAACAACACGGTCCTTCCTCAGTGGTTGTTTGCTGAAATGTCAAGGTCTGCTGCTGTCTGATGATGCCTTCGAGATTAACAATGTGTGCAGCTGTGTCCTGAGCGCTTCCATGAGACGTGTCAGACACACCCCATCTCAGAGACGTCGAGGGTGAAAGAAGCATCTCACAGTCAGTGCACTGAGTTCACTGCAGGTGTTGCCCCCTTTCAATTTAGTTTAGGTTGCGCTGGCTCTTTGTCGCTAGGCGAGGGCTTTCTGTAGCTGCAGTGAGCAGGGACTACTCTTCGCTGAGACACAGGCCTCTCGTTGCAGAGTAGCTGGGGCTCCCAGACTCTAGACCGCAGGCTCAGTAGTTGTGGCACAGCCATAACTGGTCAGCAGCACGTGGGACCTTCCTGGACCAGGGATTGAACCCATGTCCCCTACATTGGCAGGCAGATTCTTAAGCCCTGGGCCACCAAGGAAGCCCATAAATGTCTTCTCTAGAGAACTTGAAATTTGTTTTACAAAGGACAAGAGACATAAGGCCATGTTTTATAAAAATCAGTATGGAAATTTACATACATATATTAAAAATGCTTTTTTAACCTGAAACCTGGGGCTTACAAGTCACCATGAAATCCAGGAGGAGGAGTGTGGAAGGTGAGGCCCAGAAGTCACTGATGTCCAGGGTGACCTGAAGGCCCTTCGTGCATCAAGATTCCCTACCGGCCATCTCAGAAATCACCTGCTTTCCACTGAAGGGCTGACAGCTTTGCTTGGTCCCTGGGCCTCAGGCCACGTCGGTTTCTGGGCCCTGAACATGGGAAGACGTGTCTGTGGGTAGGTGGACCCCAGCTCAGGCTCTACCGCTCCTGCCCAGGTCGGGACCCCTGAATTCCAAGGCGCCACTGGGGAGCCACCTGGGGACAAGTCCTACCTGTTCACTTATGAACTGAGCAGCTTTGGAGTGAGTCACAAGAACGATCCAGGGCCCTCCCGATACATCAGGGAAAAAAACATCAGAAAACATGTCCTTCCTTTCTAGAACATACTTAAAGAGTGAAGGTGGGCACGTGATCCACAAAATAAACAAAAGGTAACGTGCTGTGTGTATGTCAGTCGCACGTGACTGCGGCCCCATGGACTGCAGCCCGCCAGGCTCCTCTGTCCACGGGATTCTCCACCAGGAATACTGGAGTGGGTTGCCATGCCCTTTTTCAGGGGATCTTCCTGACCCCGGGACTGAACCTGGGTCTCCCAGTAATAAAGTCTACAGAGATAAGCCAACAGGATAGGAGTTCTGCTTCTAACCCCAAGGGGACAACCGCAGACCGCCTGGCTGTGCCCCTTGACAGGTGTGAGGTAGGGGAAAAATGTACCTGGTGTCTCTTCCAGGCACTGGACACAGGCACCCCGGCTGTCACCATACAGGTCAGCTCCAGGACCCCCAGGCTTTCTGCCTGGAGGAACTTTCCAGACCTCAGTGCAGAGGCATGGAGCCCGAGTGCGGCACGCCAGTTCTGCTGGGCTGGGCAGCCTGGGATTTGTGGGACAGGAATCTGGGGAGGACAGAGCTACCCAGAGGAGGAACTCCAGACCCATGCAGAGGGTCCCCGGGAGCTTTCAGAGGGTTCAGACCCAACCCAGCGGAAATGTCGCAGAATGTCCTGGTGGCCCGTGTGAGACTCCGGCCACAGGAACCCCGAGCAAGGGCCATCCGAGATAGGCCAAACCAAGCTGGAAACCAGGTCTCAAGAGGCTCATGAGACCAGAGCTCAGAGACCAGATCCTTAGGCTGCCTGCCTCCAGAATAAAAATGAACATTCTTTAAATGTCAGGACAACAAAATTCAGGCTCCCAAAAATGTGTCCAAAGCGTCCCCAGTGCGATCCAAAACTGCTGGGCATCGTAAGGAAGAAGGCGGGGCAAAGCTCCCAGGAGAATAGCAGTGTAAGGAGAGTGAGATGATGGAAGCAAGGGAAGGGGAGATCATTTAGAGACAGCGATCGGAAGGTGGCCGCCTCCACAGAGGCCTGAGCGTGGAGAGGCCGGGACAACGTCCGTGGACAGAAGGCAGAGCATCGCAGGGCCAGGACGAGGGAGCGCAGTCCCGCGGGGAACCTGCGGACCCGAGGCCTGGAGGCCGTGGTCAGGGGTCCTAGCCTGGGTGAGATGAGAAACGCCTGGAGCGCCCCCCACAGAGGAGCGGGGTCATCTGACCTTCACCTTGAAGACATTTCCAGCTGCTTGCTCACGGCCGTGGAAGGGAAGAGCGGGTGCAGGGAAACCGTCAGAGCCCAGCTGGCCATCTGGGTGGGAGCTTGGGGGCATCACTGGGGTGGTNAGATTCCGGATTCTGCCGGCAAAGTCAGCCGTCCCCCTGCAGAGAAACGCCGCGCCCCTGGGGAATGCAAGCTGTCCTGTCCTCACTTCAGCATCAGCTCCTCTGAGGACCAGTCTGGAGAGGACTGATGCTGGGATACGCGGGGGGCCCCGGGGGGCCGGCAGAGCGGAGGGGAGGAGCCTCAGAGGGGCCGGGAGCCCCGCCCAGCCCCGCACTTCCATCCACGCCTGGGCGCCCGCTTAGTAAGATTCTGTATCTTCAACCCAAAAGCGGGATTTCCAAAGCTCCGAATTACCCATGAACTTCTTGTGTGTCTTCATAAGACTCTTCACAGCATTAACCGACAAATGAGCCACAGTGGGCCTCCACTCGGATGCAGCAGTCGCTGACATGAGTTGACAACGCACGTTAGACACCGGCGTGCGTGTGCTATGGAATACAAGTGACGTAGCGCACGGAGCAGGCACCCAGCACTTTCAGGTGTCTGGCAGACGGCAGCTCTTACACATGTTATCCGATGGAACTGTGGGGGCGCAGGCGAGGGTTTCCACCCACCTTGGAAGGAAAGCTATGACCAGCCTAGACAGCGAAAAGCGGAGACTTCACTTTGCTGACAAAGGTCCGCACAGTCAAAGCTGTGGTTTTTCCAGTAGTCATGTGTGGATGTGAGAGTTGGATATTATGAAGGCTGTTTACAGAAGAATTGATGGTTTCAAATGGTGGTGTTGGAGAAGACCCTTGAGAGTCCCTTGAACTGCAAGGAGATGAAATCAGACAATTCTAAAGGAAATTGACACCGAATATTCATTGGAAGGACTGAAGCTGAAGCTCCAATATTCTAGCCACCTGAACAAAGGGCCGACTCATTGAAAAAGACTCTGAGGCTGGGAAAGATTGAGGAGAAGGAGACGACAGAGGATGAGATGGGTGGATGGCATCACTGACATAATGGACATGGGTTTGAGCAAACTTTGGGAGATGGTGAGACAGGGAAGGCTGGAGTGCTGCAGTCCATGGGTCGCAAGAAGTCAGACACACCTTAGCGGTTGAACAACACGGTCCTTCCTCAGTGGTTGTTTGCTGAAATGTCAAGGTCTGCTGCTGTCTGATGATGCCTTCGAGATTAACAATGTGTGCAGCTGTGTCCTGAGCGCTTCCATGAGACGTGTCAGACACACCCCATCTCAGAGACGTCGAGGGTGAAAGAAGCATCTCACAGTCAGTGCACTGAGTTCACTGCAGGTGTTGCCCCCTTTCAATTTAGTTTAGGTTGCGCTGGCTCTTTGTCGCTAGGCGAGGGCTTTCTGTAGCTGCAGTGAGCAGGGACTACTCTTCGCTGAGACACAGGCCTCTCGTTGCAGAGTAGCTGGGGCTCCCAGACTCTAGACCGCAGGCTCAGTAGTTGTGGCACAGCCATAACTGGTCAGCAGCACGTGGGACCTTCCTGGACCAGGGATTGAACCCATGTCCCCTACATTGGCAGGCAGATTCTTAAGCCCTGGGCCACCAAGGAAGCCCATAAATGTCTTCTCTAGAGAACTTGAAATTTGTTTTACAAAGGACAAGAGACATAAGGCCATGTTTTATAAAAATCAGTATGGAAATTTACATACATATATTAAAAATGCTTTTTTAACCTGAAACCTGGGGCTTACAAGTCACCATGAAATCCAGGAGGAGGAGTGTGGAAGGTGAGGCCCAGAAGTCACTGATGTCCAGGGTGACCTGAAGGCCCTTCGTGCATCAAGATTCCCTACCGGCCATCTCAGAAATCACCTGCTTTCCACTGAAGGGCTGACAGCTTTGCTTGGTCCCTGGGCCTCAGGCCACGTCGGTTTCTGGGCCCTGAACATGGGAAGACGTGTCTGTGGGTAGGTGGACCCCAGCTCAGGCTCTACCGCTCCTGCCCAGGTCGGGACCCCTGAATTCCAAGGCGCCACTGGGGAGCCACCTGGGGACAAGTCCTACCTGTTCACTTATGAACTGAGCAGCTTTGGAGTGAGTCACAAGAACGATCCAGGGCCCTCCCGATACATCAGGGAAAAAAACATCAGAAAACATGTCCTTCCTTTCTAGAACATACTTAAAGAGTGAAGGTGGGCACGTGATCCACAAAATAAACAAAAGGTAACGTGCTGTGTGTATGTCAGTCGCACGTGACTGCGGCCCCATGGACTGCAGCCCGCCAGGCTCCTCTGTCCACGGGATTCTCCACCAGGAATACTGGAGTGGGTTGCCATGCCCTTTTTCAGGGGATCTTCCTGACCCCGGGACTGAACCTGGGTCTCCCAGTAATAAAGTCTACAGAGATAAGCCAACAGGATAGGAGTTCTGCTTCTAACCCCAAGGGGACAACCGCAGACCGCCTGGCTGTGCCCCTTGACAGGTGTGAGGTAGGGGAAAAATGTACCTGGTGTCTCTTCCAGGCACTGGACACAGGCACCCCGGCTGTCACCATACAGGTCAGCTCCAGGACCCCCAGGCTTTCTGCCTGGAGGAACTTTCCAGACCTCAGTGCAGAGGCATGGAGCCCGAGTGCGGCACGCCAGTTCTGCTGGGCTGGGCAGCCTGGGATTTGTGGGACAGGAATCTGGGGAGGACAGAGCTACCCAGAGGAGGAACTCCAGACCCATGCAGAGGGTCCCCGGGAGCTTTCAGAGGGTTCAGACCCAACCCAGCGGAAATGTCGCAGAATGTCCTGGTGGCCCGTGTGAGACTCCGGCCACAGGAACCCCGAGCAAGGGCCATCCGAGATAGGCCAAACCAAGCTGGAAACCAGGTCTCAAGAGGCTCATGAGACCAGAGCTCAGAGACCAGATCCTTAGGCTGCCTGCCTCCAGAATAAAAATGAACATTCTTTAAATGTCAGGACAACAAAATTCAGGCTCCCAAAAATGTGTCCAAAGCGTCCCCAGTGCGATCCAAAACTGCTGGGCATCGTAAGGAAGAAGGCGGGGCAAAGCTCCCAGGAGAATAGCAGTGTAAGGAGAGTGAGATGATGGAAGCAAGGGAAGGGGAGATCATTTAGAGACAGCGATCGGAAGGTGGCCGCCTCCACAGAGGCCTGAGCGTGGAGAGGCCGGGACAACGTCCGTGGACAGAAGGCAGAGCATCGCAGGGCCAGGACGAGGGAGCGCAGTCCCGCGGGGAACCTGCGGACCCGAGGCCTGGAGGCCGTGGTCAGGGGTCCTAGCCTGGGTGAGATGAGAAACGCCTGGAGCGCCCCCCACAGAGGAGCGGGGTCATCTGACCTTCACCTTGAAGACATTTCCAGCTGCTTGCTCACGGCCGTGGAAGGGAAGAGCGGGTGCAGGGAAACCGTCAGAGCCCAGCTGGCCATCTGGGTGGGAGCTTGGGGGCATCACTGGGGTGGTGGCTGCGGGCCGGAGGAGGTGCGATTCCAAGGGCGTTGGAGGGTGCGGTCGCTGGGTGCGGCACGGTCAGAGAGGAGAGGGAGGCAGAGAGGGCACCGGAGTTCAGGGTCTGGGCATCCCCAAGAAATGAACTGCCGTGTCCTGTGATGGGGCTGAAGGGCAGAGGTCGGAGTTCAGCTGGACCGAGTGTGAGCTGGATATCTGGGTGTCTCAGCAGGGACACGGGCTCGAGTCTGGAGTTCAGGAGAGTCCACGGGAGGATAAGGGTGCTCAGGGGCCCGTGGCTGAACTTTCAGGCCACTGAACAGCCTGAGGTCACGGGGAGTGCTCAGGGACTGAGACAGGAGAGACCCAAGGGCTCCGCCTTTAGCTGGAGGTGAGGCCCCACCGGGAGCCCAAGCAGCAGCTCCAAGACCACCTAGAAGGGGCGGTGAGTGAAGTGAGAGTCGCTCAGTCGTGTCCGACTCTTTGTGACCCCTTGGACTGTACAGTCCATGGGATTCTCCAGGCCAGAATACTGACGTGGGCAGCCTTTCCCTTCTCCCCGGGATCTCCCCAACCCAGGGATCGAACCCAGGTCTCCCAAATTGCAGGCAGATTCTTTACCCGCTGAACCACCAGGCAAGCCCAGAGGGGTGGGATGGGGTAGGAGAAAGACGGAGAGAAGGCGGCGCCCTGGACACCAGGGACATCACCCGCTTTACATACGCNAGACCACCTAGAAGGGGCGGTGAGTGAAGTGAGAGTTGCTCAGTCGTGTCCGACTCTTTGTGACCCCTTGGACTGTACAGTCCATGGGATTCTCCAGGCCAGAATACTGGCGTGGGCAGCCTTTCCCTTCTCCCCGGGATCTCCCCAACCCAGGGATCGAACCCAGGTCTCCCAAATTGCAGGCGGATTCTTTACCCGCTGAACCACCAGGCAAGTCCAGAGGGGTGGGATGGGGTAGGAGAAAGACGGAGAGAAGGCGGCGCCCTGGACACCAGGGACATCACCCGCTTTACATACGCCAATGGCCTGAGATGAGTCCTGAGGCCCTATCCTTGAACTTGGTGACATGGGTACCAGGAACATCTTAGGAAGAGAAGTCTTGGGGAAATGCAGGGGTCGAAAGCCAGATTATTGTGGATTCAAGAGAGAATTTTCAAAAGAGAAAATGAAGGCAGCAAAAAGAGACAACTCTCTCAGTGACAGTCTCAGGGTTCAGCCCTTGCGACCCCACAAACCTGTAGCGCCCCCAGGCGCCTGTCCTAGGGATTCTCCAGGCAAGAGTACTGCAGTGGGCTGCCGGGCCCTCCTCCAGGGGATCTTCCTGACGCAGGATCGAGCCCAGGTCTCCTGCACTGCAGACGGATTTTTTACTGTCTGAGCCACCAGACCTTTACAAAAATGGGGAAAGTGGTTACAAGATCAGGGAGGACATTTTCTTTTTTCCACTGGAGGCTGTTTCCTGCACGTTTGCTGCTGAAAGGAAAGGTCCTGGGCAGAAGGGAAAGTCCTGGAGAGGAAGCGACCCACGCAGGCCCCAGGTCTTTGTGTGGGGGCCGTGCCGGCGGGGCGCTGGCCTTGGATGGGAGCACCGCGGGGCAGGCTGGGATGCTCAGTGGTGAGGGAGCGGGAGAGTTTATGCTGAAAGGGGAGCCTGAGAGGCCGTGGACACTGAGGGGAGGAGACGGGAAGGAGCCTGAGAGCAACCCTGGCCTGACCAGGAGATGCAGCTGGGCCTCCTGGGCACCTGGGCTCTGCCCAAAGGTCCGCAGCTGCCAATTCAAAGCAGGCCCGCCAGCCTGGCTGCCCGCTGCCGGGATGCCAGGCGAGTGTCCTGAGGAGCAGGGTGAGGCTCCGCGAGCACGAGGGCAGTGAATAGACTGGGAGGGCGGCCAAAGAGCCGGTTCCCAGCGGGAGGCAGCCAGGGGAGGCGGGGCTGAGGACTGGGGGTCCCGGGCCCCTGCGGACCTGCTGGTCGGGCTCAGCAGGTCAGGGTCCAGAAAGGGTCCACACAGGCCGTGGCCCAGGCCTGCATTAAGTGGCAGCCAAGCAGGAGAAGGAGTCACGGGACTGAGTCTCCATGTCAGGTCATGTTGTTCGGTTCAGTCCAGTCACTCAGTCGTGTCCAACTCTCTGCGACCCCGTGAACCGCAACATGCCAGGCCTCCCTGTCCATCACCAACTCCCGGAGTTCACTCAGACTCACGCCCATCAAGTTGGTGATGCCATCCAGCCATCTCATCCTCTGTCATCCCCTTCTCCTCCTGCCCGCAATCTTTCCCAGCATCAGGGTCTTTTCCAAGGAGTCAGCTCTTCGCATCAGGTGGCCAAAGTATTGGAGTTTAAGCTCTGATCTCCTTTAGGATGGACTGACTGGATCTCCTTGCTGATCATGTTGTGGAAATGACATTTCCTAATGTCCAGAGGGATGGTGGAGAGAAAGGTGTCAGGTCAGCCAACTGGGACAGCATGACCCAGGGGATGTGACCCTAGGAACCTGGGGGACTTGGTGACTCGGGGGTGTGGCCTTGGGGGAGGCCTTGACCTTGGGGGAAGGATGTGATTCTGGGGCTGTGACCCTAGGAAAGGGGGCAGCCCTGGGGGAGGGTATGACCCCAAGGGCTGTGACCCTGCAGCAGAAGGGACTGAGTTGGGGGTGGCTGGTAGCCCTGGGAGGGATGACCCTTGGGGTGTGGCCCTAAGGGAGGGCTTGACCCTGGGTGGGGCTGGCCATGGAGAGGACGGTGCCCTGGAGGTGTGATCCCGGTAGCTCTTCCAAGGGTTCGGGCCTCAGGCAAGTAGCCCTGAGAAAGGAGGGGGTCCTAGTCTCGCAGACCAAGAACCAGGGCTGTGGCACGGAAACACAGCCCCCCTTCCAGGTCTGCCGGATGGAGGGCTGGGGACTGGCCGCCCTGGGGGACTCAGGCTGCAGGTGCTGGGTGGGTCCCATGGTTCCGCCCTCCTGGTGACCGAGGCTGGAGCATCTCAGGAGGCCTGCACCCTCGGGCAGGGCTCGGCCTGGTCAGGTAGGCCCCCACGCGCCCCCCTGAGGACCCTGCCCCACCAGCCTGCCAGCAGGGGACCTAAGCCGGGGACCAGGACCAGGTGGGCTGTTCTCCGTCCAAACCGCTGCCCTTCTCGCCCACCTGCGCCCCTGCCCGTATCTTGGACCTTGTTCAGGAGGAGGCAGCCAGGCCCATCCACCTCACCTAGAGGCTTGATGGTGAGGCTTCCCACACCCCGGCCCACCTGCAAGCCCCCTTTATCACCCAGGCACAGGTGTGCCCAAGGGTTAGGTGGGTGCTTGGTGGGAGAAGGGGGCTGCACGGCTGGCTCAGCGTCTGTTTCCCCATTTGGATCTAAGTCAACGTCTCCGCCTCTCACCCCGTCTTCAGGTGACGCCGGAAGTGCAGCTGAGAAACTTGGCTTTCGAGCATCACCAAGTCTTTGAGTCTGGAAGCCACACCCAAGCTGCAGACAAGTCCCTTTCCGTGCTTTCCTTCTTGGAGCCACAATTTGAAAGCACTGCGCTGACCTAGAGAACTCCACGACGTGCTTTTCCCTTCAGACTTTGACTATAAATAATTTCCTGGAAAATGAGGAGATACGCTTTTGAGGAAGAGCCTGTCAGATGAGAACGGAGCGAAAACGGCCTTTCCACAGGAGTGAAGGACGCACACGCACTACGTGCCTCGGGTGTGCAAGGAGGCCCCGCGCACAGGACATGCACACTCCCCCTGCAGCCCCGTCCAGGCCCCGGGCGTGGGGCGCACCGGTGCAAAGGCTCCATCCCCAAGGAGCTCCCCTAATTCAGAGAAGCCCACTTGGCACCCGACATCTCCAGGCGCTTTCGGTCCATCTTCTTGAGATCCCCATCACTCCAAGCAAAGGCCGGGTTTGTAGAAAAAGTGACTTATCCATGAAATATGGATTAAAATAGAAAATGGTCTTGACTTTAATCACTAGGAACTTTAAAAACTCCATTAAATCAGATGATTTCTATGAGACATCTCTTTCCTCTTAATCTGTGTTCGCCCAAACCAGCCTCTTTTCTCACCTTTCTTCCTTCCCTGAAACCTCATCCGTACCTTGGGGAGAGTGGTGCTAAGATTCAGGCTGCCTTTAGGGACAGGCCTCCTTCCGTCCTTAGTGACGCAGGTGTGCGCCGATGCAGCCCAGGCCCAGCCTGTAGATGCGGGGGGAGCGAGGGTGTGTGTGCGGGTGGGGGGTGGCTCTGGGTTTTTATCCTTTAACAATGTTTTTGGGGGGGCACTTTAGGTATTTTCCAAGAAAGACCATGAGTTACGAGCAGTTTGCAGCAACTTGGGAAGGGCCAAGGGCGCCTGAACTGGAGGGTGGGCACACAGCGCAGGCACTTGGGCACACGCAGCTTCTCGTGACAGAAACAGGAAGCCACTGGGTGATGGCAAGTGACCTTCCCCACTTTCGGCGTCATGATCACCGACTTCCTCTGAAAAACGGCTACAGATTAGTTCTGATGCTTCAGAACATTATAAGGAGAATGTAAGTCTCCCACTTCCAACTAACAAAACACAGTGAGCCTGCCTGCTTGGTCAGTGCAGACTCGTGAGGCCTGGACCGTGAGCAACACGGTCACCTGGACCTTCCACTGACTGGACACCTGATCAGGGCAAGAGCTGACCAGAAGGGGCGGACCTGGGGGGCCTCAGGACAACCCCCATCCACTGAGGGATGGTCCCAGTGCCTCTGCCCACGTGGGGAAGACATGGGACGGACCGAGCCCGAGTGGGAGTGGGAATAAAAGCTACGGACAAAAGCAGAAAGTGCAAGGTATTTATTAACACATCTTTCAGATTACAATACAGTTCAAAACACATTTCTTGGCATGGAATCACATAGATGACACACACATAATACATTTTTTCCAACTATGTCACAACTGTTCTTCACACATATTCCTGATAAAGCTGTCACAGTGATTAGAGCAAAGTGGAAAACGGAGTAAAACAAGGCAACATCCCTGCCCGCAAACGTGAGAGTGGTGGGCTGGGTGGAGACACGGAGCAGATCACCCAGAAGAAAGCAACTCGCTCAGCTCTTGATTCCTCAATCCCAGTGTGCGCCCCACAAACACAGCTGCAGACGCCGCACTGCGCCGGCCAGGCCAGCTCGCGGCAC
Source organism: Raphicerus campestris (assembly GCA_006410735.1). Taxonomy (NCBI): domain Eukaryota; kingdom Metazoa; phylum Chordata; class Mammalia; order Artiodactyla; family Bovidae; genus Raphicerus; species Raphicerus campestris. The sequence continues at coordinate 363,316 of SJYW01011961.1, forward strand.
TTAGCGATACGCCTAGGAAAGTCGCAGCCGGCCAGAGCGGCAGCAGAGCCCGACGGGCCGGCGCCTCCCGGCGCAAGGAGAGGCGCGCCACCACTAACACTGGCGCATGCGAGAGAGGCCCTGCAAAAAGGAGAGGGAGGGACAGAGGGCTGGTTAGCGCCTGGCACGGGCCGGCCTCCGCGGGGCGCCGCCCCGGGGCAGGCTGCAAGCAGCAGACCCAGACGCTGCTCTGCCAGCCGGAGACCTGGGGGAACAAACCCGGAGTCGGACCTGTCAAAGCAAAGGGTGAGGCGGCACGGCACAGGGCGCTCGCGACAGCAGAGTGGAGTTCTCTACGCCAACACCGCGCACAGCAGCCAGGACGGAGGCACCGGAGGTGGCGGCGGGAGGAGAGAGCGGTCAGCTGGCAACACGAGTGAGAGGACGCGTGCTTGTAGGGACGGTGGGGGGGCTTGGCAGGGAACCCCGAGGAGAGGAAGGGGTGTGCAGGAGGCCTGGCTGACGGGGCCCAGACTCTCAGCAGCAGGAGGGAGAACAGACAGGGAGCCCAGCAAAGAGAACCAGCTCAAAAAGGAAAAGGAAAAAACACATCAGACTTCAGGCTGCGCTGCTGGTGAACCTGAAAATTAAACAGCAGAATTAAAGCCTCAGAGTTAAAATCCTCACAGAGGAGAAAACAATTCTGGATCCCACGCCTGTGAAAAGCAAAGCTGAGTTATCAAAACAAGTGGTTATTTGCTCTTCGGTCAATAGTTATAAATGTGTGTGGTATAAATGTTGCTTTAAAAACATAAATTATATATCCTGAGACAACACTGCAGAGAGCACAGAACTTAAACAGTCCTTTAAAAATCAGGCTCCATTACGTGCCCTTAAAATGAAAAATAGTTTAAAAGAAAATCATGCTAGAAGAATGTCAAGATGTCTACTTTCTAGAATAAATTACTAAATACAGAATATATTAAAACAGTACATCTGTTTGTCCACTCTGTGGAAAGTATTAAAATTCAAAGACTACAATCATGTTTCTTTGTAAAGGCCTATATTTTTCTACATACCTTTCGAAATTAGTAAAATAAAGCACCAACATGAAGGCCTTTCTACATTTTAGTTGGTTAGAAGTGAAAGCAAGAAGCAACTTCTCACTAAAAATGCCTCTCTGCCTCCTCATCTTAATTAAAAGACTTCCTACCAAAATACAGCACAGAAGAGAGAGGTAAGATTTTTTGCACATTTTCTAAAAAGACCAGGTTTTTTACACATGTAAAACCAAAGACCCTTCCCCATAAAACACTACCAGCAGGTATACCCGGGATCCAATATGAATCAGGAAGTTGCTTGGTTCCAGGACACAGAACCATGGGCCCTTTAAATGAGGAAAATTAAACAGGTTGCAAAAAAACCTTACAGAAAATCCTTAGGATTTAATAGTAAGTCAAGGCTCACTGCCTTTGCAGAGTTCATATTTACTGATGTCCAAAATAACACATCATTAATATGATTTAAAAAGAGGTGAAAAGGCTAAATTAAGTGCTCATTAAGCACAGTAGAACGTCTACATTCTCCCTGTAACGGATGCAATTCCTATGGCTTCCTCCAAGGGGNCTTTGTAAAGGCCTATATTTTTCTACATACCTTTCGAAATTAGTAAAATAAAGCACCAACATGAAGGCCTTTCTACATTTTAGTTGGTTAGAAGTGAAAGCAAGAAGCAACTTCTCACTAAAAATGCCTCTCTGCCTCCTCATCTTAATTAAAAGACTTCCTACCAAAATACAGCACAGAAGAGAGAGGTAAGATTTTTTGCACATTTTCTAAAAAGACCAGGTTTTTTACACATGTAAAACCAAAGACCCTTCCCCATAAAACACTACCAGCAGGTATACCCGGGATCCAATATGAATCAGGAAGTTGCTTGGTTCCAGGACACAGAACCATGGGCCCTTTAAATGAGGAAAATTAAACAGGTTGCAAAAAAACCTTACAGAAAATCCTTAGGATTTAATAGTAAGTCAAGGCTCACTGCCTTTGCAGAGTTCATATTTACTGATGTCCAAAATAACACATCATTAATATGATTTAAAAAGAGGTGAAAAGGCTAAATTAAGTGCTCATTAAGCACAGTAGAACGTCTACATTCTCCCTGTAACGGATGCAATTCCTATGGCTTCCTCCAAGGGGACAGGGGGTCTCCCGGTCCCATTTTGTATCATCCACCCCTTTGGTTAATTAATTCCCTTTCAGAATACCGTCACTTAGAAAAACCTGTAAAAAAATCAACCATGCCTTTCAAGCACCCCACCCCCTCAGAGACAAAGGAGCTGGGCTGGGGTGGGGGGCCGGGACGGGATGCAGGTAGGGGTGCAGTCTGCCTGGCCACGGGCGGGTAGAAGCAGGCTCCAGGCGGGGGGAGCCGGGGGGGCACACTGCCGCTCCTGGGACGGGGGCCACACCCCATGTGTGGCTCTAGGCGCTCTGCACAGACCCCAGCCAAAACCTGCCTGTCCTCACTGGGGCCCTGGCAGTCACGGTCCATAAGCACAATGAGCTTACCTTCAATTAGACAACAGAGAAATTAAAAAATAAAAAGCAAAAAACAAACAACAAAAACTACAAAAGATTAAAAAAAAAAAAGNGAACCCTCAACACTGCTTTTGGAAAAAAGAGCTAGTACTTATCCCTTAGAAGGATATCATGTAAGACTTAACAGATGTGGCCAGACCAAGGGAAACGCAAGGTTAGCTCAGTAAGTAGCCAACTGAGCTTATATTACAGCATTAAAACCAAAACAGGATAATATGAAAAGAAAGGGCACCTGAGCTCCACATAATCACTAAAGTCTTTACCTTATGAGATATAATGATATTCACTGGCTTCTTGAATTTGTGAACAAATAATACACAGGTCAGGATAAATGTATTGACTTACTACCATCTTTATAAAAATCGAATATACACACAAACACATCAACATTATGGAACTGTATCCATTAAACTTTGATAAGACAACACAAAAGAACTAACAAATAGCTACGATGCTGCTGGATTGAAAGCATTTCCCGGAACGATTTAATTTTAAAAGGTCCGTATTTACATAGTGTGTTAACTGCTTCTGCATCTCACGTTAAATGCATGATAGATAAAGAACAAAGATAATGGTTGCAACAGATCTTCCCAGAGGGTTCCGCGTGCGGTGGGCTGATTGCACCGCACTGCGCGGAGCGCGAGGCGGCAATAGCGCTCCTTCCTAACTTTGCTCCTTCCTTTCCCAGTTTCCTCAAGGAAACCGAGGCTGCGTCCCCAGGCCTGGCTGGCACTGAAAGCCCGTGCCCACGCGCCCAGCGTGTCAGGAGGTGACCACAGGGAACCTCTCTAACCAGGCCTTGACGGAAGGCCTGGCCGACGTAGCCAATGGCCATTCAAGAATGTTCTATCCATAGAAAGCGTGTTCCAGGTGTGTGCAGACCGTTACAGACGCACACGCGTCCCGGGGCACCATGTCGGGCTCAGACAGCACAAAAGCAGCCCCAGGGCAGCCACGAGGGCCGCCGTGAACAAGGTGCCCCAACAGGACTCATTCACTGTCACTAACTCGAAAAAAGGGTGCCTAGCTAATGCTTTATCGCTAACCAGACAAAAGGGTGCCTAGCTACGTTATGGAGACAACAGGCAGATTTTTAGCTTCAAAGTCATAGCACACTCAGACTATTTCAAAAAGCAGTAAAATCGGCAGGCTGACTTTACTGCGTCATCAAGCCCTGAACAAGTCCCTTAACTGTGAGCCTCCTACCGCCCAGGGGGGTAGGTGGCCTGGATGTCCCTGCATGGCGCCTGTGGTACCCCCTTGCCGCTTCACCCAGCTCTCTGTGGACTGAGCCACATGAGCCAAGCTCGTGTGCACACACCCGCATCTACCTGTGAGGACGGGCAGGGGCGGACACACAGGGGCCGGGCGCCCCCAGAGAGTGGCGATCTAGCACGTTCCACCAGTGCCTACAGCTTCCTGAACTGCAGCCTCCGAGCAGCGGCCATGAGCACCCACCTTCACGTTGCACTCCCTCTAGCACGTGGCGCACTGTGGAGTCAGGGCTACAGAGGCTCGTGGGTCTCAACACTCCCCTGCAGTTCTGGGGACTTAATTTGAAAAACAAATTTCAACTGTGAAAACAAGAAAATACAAGATCACATGACCTGTGTCTCAGCTGCCCACGAGAAAGCTGAGACAGGGCTGCCTGCTGAGGGGCCTCACTGTGCTCCCCAGCAACAGGCATCTGTTTCCCTTAATTCTACTAAGAAACGCGACAGGAGATCTTACGTATAAAATTCAGCTAAAAAGTCTGAGTATGCCCCAGTTATCATTTGCTACAACAGTTCAGGCCCCTGTCAGAATAAACCCAAACAGTGAGACTCCTGCGTGAGCACAGATGCAGTAAGGCACTTCTGTCATCATTTGCCCAGAACGGATTTTGCTGAAGATGACTTTACGGGGAGCGAGCGTCTCACCTGGGTGAAGCTACCCCACGCCCCGGAGCCGCCCGCCCACAGGGCGAGCAGCCCCTGCTCAAAAGACCTTCAGAAAAGAAAGCTCTTGTCACAGCAGTGACCACCAGGCTTCCCGACAGTCACGTGCGCACCCCAGAGCCGGTGCCACGACTATGCCTCCTGGGGCTGTGTCTAAAAAGAGGAAGAAGCCAAACAGGCCCTCTCAGGCCTCTGGCTGGCCTAGCCTCCCCTGGCGGGGGCCCAAAACCTGCACTCAGCCCGGGGGCTCATGCCAGTGCCCACCAGCGTCTGCATGGTGTCTGGGCAGAGTGTAGAAAGGGGCTTTCCCTCTGGAACTGGACTGGCGCTCTGGGAATATTTACAAGAAGCAGAATCTGCTGCACAACTGGCACCACTCCCAGCCACCCGCACGCCCTGCTTCCCAGGATATCGCCACCCGAATTTGCCTCTACGTTTCCACAAGAGCCCTGGAGGGCCTTCTGAGAAAGGAACGCGAGTGAAGCTGGGTGAGAAGACACTCGTCTAGCCTGCACTGAAGATAAGTGCAACCATTATCGAATATTCTTTGCTGTGGAGAATGCTGAGAATCTGTGGCGGGGATGGTCTCTCCTGACTCTAAGTCACTGGAGTCGGTCATACAGTGAGGTCACAAAGAACAACGTCTACATGCACTGTGAGCACTTGGAGAACAAAAGAAAACCAAACTCAGTTCTTTGTGGTGACGACAGAACGTGAACGCGCTAACAGCGACTCGAGCCTGCCACGTCCCGCAAGTCCAGCTCTTCTGGAATCGACTCTGGGCCGTCGGGAATCTCAGACAACGGCCTGGCAGGGCTGTGGATGGAGAGACTCGGCTCGCGGGGCCTCTGCGCGCAGCTCCGGAGGAGTTCCACAGTGTGTGTGCGGCGTCCCGGTCAGTCTGTCCGCGGAGGTCACTCGACAATCAGGGCCACGTTTATGTGGGACAGGTCTATCATGTGCCTGCGAGAGGTCACACAGCACACACGTGAAGCCCCTGCCCCCCGCGGGACCGCCCATGGCACGCTCCGCACTGCGTCCTGCAGCCAGCCCACCCTCGTCTGGCCCCAGGGACTCCACGCTACCTGTGGAACTTCTGCTGGAACGCCAACGCGTGCGCTGGCTCCTTGAACTTGGCTATGGCTTTCCGCTGCTGGGGGAGCATCTGCAGGCTCTGCAGGAAGAGGACAGAAGCGCGTCAGAGCGAGGCTACACACCACGCGGCAGCACGGCACAGGGTGATGCACACGCTGGCCCACTGGCGTCAGCACGAGGCTCCAGTCCAGGTGGACCGCAGGTCCCTGACACAGACTAGCTGCTCCAAGCTCCCTGTCGAGACAGCCCCGCGCTCCCGCCCTCAGCAGCCCTCAGCACCCTCCAGGCCCAGTGTGAAGACCCTCCTTCATTTGCCTGCCAGCTGCCCCTCTTCCCTCCACCTGCTCACGCAGGCCTGGGGTAGGCGCTCACCCTCGTGGACTCCCTTCCCCTCAGGCGACGTTCCCCAGGCCCCACTCACACAGGAGGGACGAGGTTGGCCAGGGGCCCGGGACGGCGCTCCCCTGAGGACCGCTGGGGCAGATCCAGGTCCTCACACAGAGCGGGGCTATCAGGGGGTGCGGCTGGGACCGGGGCAGCCCTCGGCTCTGTCTGCTCACACTCTGCACTTCAAAATGTCGGGGAGCATGAAGCAGCACCTTAAATTATACCCTAGGATGTAAAACACCATTTCCGAGGCTACTCTCTGGAGTGAAGACCAGAGGCGTGCGTGGAGTGGACAGATCTGTCTAGCGAGGCGACCGGTGCTAGGACTGCGAATGGACAGCTGGTCCTCACACCTGCCTCAAGGATGAGGGGAGCTCTGTGCTCCAACAGAGCACTCTAGGATTTGGGAGGGACGCGCTGAAGGAGGACTCGGATTTCTCAGCCAGCCCACTCTCCAGAGTCTGATCCTTCTCAAGCATTTTGGTGACTGGCCACGTGTGTCTGGGGCAGTGAGGCAAGTGCCCGGTGGGGTGGAGGCAGCAGAGACCTTGCTCCCTGGAGGACCCGACCCCAGGAAGCAGCAAGGACTCGGCAGCTAAGAGCTGCCTGCTGTGTTTGGCGTCTGTCCAGTGAAGTGCAGCAAGCAGAAACACAGCCAGCAGTCACATACCAACCTTGACAAGGGTTTACACACGCAGCAGTTTCGTTCTGAGGCACTTATTCAAAGACCTCCAACAGAAGCACCTAGCCAAAACATCAATTCTCTGGAACCCGTTGAGAAAGCCACGCTGTGCATCACAACAGGTGCCCCCACTCTCAGAGACACAGCACCCACGAGTAAGAGCGGCAAGCAGAGCACTGAGGAGTGCCTTCCCAAAAGCCANTCTTCCCTCCACCTGCTCACGCAGGCCTGGGGTAGGCGCTCACCCTCGTGGACTCCCTTCCCCTCAGGCGACGTTCCCCAGGCCCCACTCACACAGGAGGGACGAGGTTGGCCAGGGGCCCGGGACGGCGCTCCCCTGAGGACCGCTGGGGCAGATCCAGGTCCTCACACAGAGCGGGGCTATCAGGGGGTGCGGCTGGGACCGGGGCAGCCCTCGGCTCTGTCTGCTCACACTCTGCACTTCAAAATGTCGGGGAGCATGAAGCAGCACCTTAAATTATACCCTAGGATGTAAAACACCATTTCCGAGGCTACTCTCTGGAGTGAAGACCAGAGGCGTGCGTGGAGTGGACAGATCTGTCTAGCGAGGCGACCGGTGCTAGGACTGCGAATGGACAGCTGGTCCTCACACCTGCCTCAAGGATGAGGGGAGCTCTGTGCTCCAACAGAGCACTCTAGGATTTGGGAGGGACGCGCTGAAGGAGGACTCGGATTTCTCAGCCAGCCCACTCTCCAGAGTCTGATCCTTCTCAAGCATTTTGGTGACTGGCCACGTGTGTCTGGGGCAGTGAGGCAAGTGCCCGGTGGGGTGGAGGCAGCAGAGACCTTGCTCCCTGGAGGACCCGACCCCAGGAAGCAGCAAGGACTCGGCAGCTAAGAGCTGCCTGCTGTGTTTGGCGTCTGTCCAGTGAAGTGCAGCAAGCAGAAACACAGCCAGCAGTCACATACCAACCTTGACAAGGGTTTACACACGCAGCAGTTTCGTTCTGAGGCACTTATTCAAAGACCTCCAACAGAAGCACCTAGCCAAAACATCAATTCTCTGGAACCCGTTGAGAAAGCCACGCTGTGCATCACAACAGGTGCCCCCACTCTCAGAGACACAGCACCCACGAGTAAGAGCGGCAAGCAGAGCACTGAGGAGTGCCTTCCCAAAAGCCACTCTCTGGTGCTCACACAGAAACCAACGGCCTCCAGTGCCCAGCTGGCATGGCGCTGAGGCTCAGACCAGCCGCGCGGAGGGGCATCCGGGTTGCCCGGCACACCACCAGGCGCCTCTGACCAGCAGCAGGCCCAGGGCGCCAGGTGCAGGGCAGCCGCCAGCAGGCTTGTCTGCCTGCTCTCTCGACGCCAGCTCAGCAAACAGCAGATTCACCTCTCCTGCTAGATACAAAGCCCAGAAGCCAAGGACTCTCTTGGTGATCTCACTGATCACTAAGTGCACGGGACAAAGTGAGGTCGCTCAGCCGCGTCCGACTCTCTGCGACCCCATGGCCTGCAGCCCGCCAGGCTCCTCTGTCCATGGGACTCTCCAGGCAAGGGTACTGGAGTGGGCTGCCACTTCCTTCTCGAAGTAAAGCTGAACAAGTAAAGCTCAATATTAGTTTCTCTGGGACATGCCAGCAGCACACAGCCTTCCTGGCCTCTGAAATCCCACTTGCATTACTTGACAGAGGCTGGCCGGCCCCAGCTTTCATGCCAACCATCTCCAACGGCTGACACTCTAGAGGTGCCCCCAAAGAGCAGGGGCGAGAAGGAAGGCCGTGCCGTCCCGCGGCCCACGGAGCCTGAGGGGAGCGCGGTAGGACGGCCCCTCATTGCGCCAGACACCCTCCAGGCCCGCCTCCTGACCCCGGCCCCCAGCTCTGCCACGCGGCTGCAGCGCTCGAGGGCGCCGGGCACAGCTTTGTGCCAACTGCTGCCAGCACCACGGCAGTTCTCAACACAAGAACCACAGCTCACCTAGACTTATTCTGTCAGAAACTACAAAAATCACTCAATTAGGAACAGACAAGGAAAACTAATTTGTTATGATGGCACAAATAATTATCCGCACTCTACGACTCACAGATGGAATCTGGATTTTGAAAACACCATGCTCCTCTTCTGAGAAAAAGCATATTGAGACTGTATTTACTCTGGGTGACTTCACAATGTGGGATGAAATATGATGCTTCCTGCTTACCACTTGTCGTATAAAATGGCATCTGAGGTATCTGTATCTTCCTGGTGTAAAGCTCAATGTGATTGAGAAAGTATCAATCAAAAGAGCGTAAACTGTCAATGAAATTCTTAAATCACAGGAGTGAGCTGCTTCTCAACAGTCAACAGAAGCAGTAAGAACCGTCTTAAAATCTGTTTTCCCTTCCCCCTTATTGACATTTCTGCACCTTTTTTTTTTCCAAAATACAGAGGCTATTTTCAGATAAAAGATTAAAAGACTGCCAAAACTGTCAGTATGTAACCATTTCTGACCTACCAAAGTGACAGATATTAGCGATCCCTCTAGTGGGAAGATGGAAAAAGATACCGTGGACTATGAACTCAAGGGCATGTATTATAGTCACCAACTTCCACTCCGAAAATACGTACTGCAAATCAGCAGCCCATCTCCAAATAAGTAAGCACTTTAGTTCACCTGGAACAAACTGAGAGGTAGACTCGTCTCCACTCCACACTCCCTGACCCTGCCCGGCTGGCTCCACTAGCACCTGCTGGCCCATGGGGACAGGCTCGCTGCCCACCTCACCCAGATACACTTGCCATTTTTCAGAGACAAGACACCTGCAGGCAACTCCTGAGAGTGCCCGTGCTACTGTGAACAGCAGCGCACAGGCAGCGATGCCCCGCCCATGGCAGCTTCCTACACACACACTCAGCGGCCCCACTCGGGGATGCCCCGCCCGTGGCGGCTTCCTGCACGCACGCTCTGCGACCCCACTCGGGACCCCGGGACGGAGCTGCCACGAGCACTGCAGAGACAGTGGACAGTCACAGTCCAGAAAACTGTCCACACCGCTCTAGGTCTCTTTTCCCTGTTTTGCGAACGTTCCTCCTCTTTCTAGGAAGAGCCTGTGTTCATGTCTGTGCGCATGAATAAATGACAATGCTGGGGGAACTCTAAAGTGAACCTGCAGTCCTGAAAATCACTTACACTACTCTCCCTACTCTGGCCAACAGTTCCCAGCGCCTTCAGCAACTGACTGAAGCAAAATGGACACTGATATTCGGTGTTTTAGACACACAGGAAACTGCTCAGAGTCCCAGGTGTAAGCCATCAGGCTTATAGTGACAGTGGTCCCTGGCAGCCAGGCAGCAGGGGCAGCCCTGGGGCATGCTGGGCGGCGGGCCTGCCCCGACTCTGCTCTCCTCCCCTGGGCCCACAGCTGGGCTGGAGTGCAGAGGCACCGCCCTCTTCATTCTGGACGCGGGTCACCCAACCCTCTCACTGGCGATGGGGAGTTTGAAACAGCAACTCTGGCGTCTCAGACCACTCCATCACACATTGCTTCCTCTTCACGTTTACACTAGATGTGGTCTTTTTTGACGGCAAGTCTGTCTTTTCCTCAATTCCAGTGTCTGGGCTTCCTCTCACCCACAGCATAAGCGCTGCTCCTTTTGCTCTGACACAGCTGAGAGACACTCTGAGGGGCCCCTTCCACTCTCATCTTGTACAAACTTACCCTACAGATCACAGCCCTTGGGTTACCATGCACGCTGCCTGGAATCCTCTTTTTTGGGACAGTTATTTACAACAGTGTTTTCACAACTGTGTGTGGGAGCCTCTGGTCAATAATTTTCCCATCACAGTTTCAGATCGTGTGGCCACGCCTGTTTTCTTTAAAGCTCAAAACATCAGTTTGGGGAACGTCTACCCTTCTCTTGAATAGTCACTGGAAGGACTGATGCTGAGGCTGAAGCGCCAATATTCTGGCTACCTGATGTGAAGAACTGACTCACTAGAAAAGACCCTGATGCTGGGAAAGACTGAAGGCAGGAGGAGGAGGGGTCGACAGAGGATGAGATGGCTGGATGGCATCACTGACTCAATGGGCATGAGTTTGAGCAGGCTCTGGAAGTTGGTGAGGGACAGGGAGGCCTGGTGTGCTGCAGTCCATGGGTCACAAAAGAGTCGGACGTGACTGAGTGGCTTACCAGCAACATGTAACTACGTCTAGTGTTTTCTTCCCCAAACGTCCTAAACTCCAGAATCACTGAACTGCTTCCACTGAGATCCCGACTTCCTCCAGGTCACCCCAGACACTCCTGGTCCGTCAAAACCAGACAAGGTAGGCAGGAGGGCTCCTCACAGGAGGTGAGATGCTCCAACACAACCCTACTTCACACGATGGCTCCAAGGGGCTCCTCCTCAGCAGGCAACCCAAGATACCCCCAGAACAGCAGCGCTGGCAGCCTGAGGCAGCCCCAGAGACCTCGCGCAGGACGACAGTCCTCCTCCCAAGGGCACACGCTTTCCCGCCGCAGCACCCAGAGGCCCCGCGTCCCTTCCACCCCAGCTCCGCGGCAACTCCAGGGGCGGAGGCACAGACCGCATGCGCGTTGCCGTGCGGGGCCTGGGGAGCCCTCGGCTGGGAAGCCGCACCCCAAGGAACGGCAGACTCGGGCAGGACCAAGACGGAAGCAGGCCCGCTGCGTCCTGGAGGGCCCGGCAGCTGACGAGGCTCACCTGTCCACGGAGCCCCCAACCACCACCCAGCACGTTAAGCCAGCCACCGCAGCCTCACTCCGCCCCAGCCTGCCCGTCCCTTCCCTAAGAGCAGGACCCCTGGCACGGTGGACAGGCCCTTCTTTCGGGTTCTTCCCACACCCCTGCTAGTGGGCACTGGGCAGGGCCTTCTGGGTGCTGACACCGCCTGCTCTCAGGGCACGGAGGCACCAGGTGGCGCCACAGCCCAACCCACCAGAGGCCTGACGTCTGCCTCTCCCGCAGCCAGGAGGCCTAAATGCCCTCACCTCTCCCCTTGAAGTGTGTTTACAGTTAAACCACATTGAAGTCTTGTTATAAGCATATTCTCACAATTTAAATGTAACAATACTGGTCTTCAGCTATCTAATGCTGGCAAAGTTTGTTACATTAGGACTCCGTGATCGCAGCGCTTACACACCTGTGAACGCCCCTCAACACCATCCCTCAGGACTAAGACTGGAAAGGACAGAGGGGTACTGGCTCCTTGGGACCCTTGGGATGGCCCACAGGCCCTACTGGGCAGCTGCTGAATTCCTCACCCTCCAGGACTCCTTATGGCAGCATTCTGAGGGCACCTGATGGAACCACTCTTATCTCCCGGTCTTCTTCTCTAAGAAAAAGCAGCCTTTAAATACCCAGTATCAGTTTTGCTCCGCTTAAACAAAGTGCCCTCCATTAAACTTTAACACAATGATCTCTAATCCTTCTTTCCAGAACAGAAGAAAAAAGGCAAATGGAAAAATGGCTCCCGGAATGCATCACTCAAACCGCAACTCCTGCAGGTCAGTCGCGCAGCGCTGTGAGCAGCGGCTCCACCATTGCACACTGACCCTTAACACAGGCTCACGCTCAAGGACACACAGGAGCGCCATCGGGACCGCAGGGCAGGAGCAGGCCCAGACCGGCCGGAGGCCACACGTGGAGAGCAAGAGCGCCACCACCCCCCCGCCGGATGCGGACCGGGAGCCAGCCAGGAGCTGGGCCCAGGGCACAGCCTGGACTCACCACCCACCCCTCCCCACCCCCGCCCAGGGTCCTAGGCTCACTCCCCAACTGTGATCTGAACCCAGGTTTCCAACCACCATTTGTTGGAGAATCTCCACCCAGGAGACCTGTATTTTTAAAAGCATCATAAGCTCTCTGACGCCAGCTGTGTTACTGCAGATTAACCAGTTCTACGACAGACTGTCCAAGAAAAGCTCTCTGTGGACACAAGCTTAACATGTGTGATGATGGACAAGCCGTTCCTCAGTAATTCAAGGATAATTTCAGGATTTCAAAGGATAATTTGTTCAGTTGGAATAAATAGTCCATGAAGTTTCTGAGCACCTGAAAAACTCCAAACACTCTAACCCTAAGGCAAAAAGTTCTGATACCAAGTGTGCACAATGGTAAAACATTCAGCTTTCTTCTCAGGGGCTTTAAGGAACTGAGTCTTGGGAGGGCAAGATGGAGGCACAGACCGAACGCGCAGGGTGGCCCACCTGGATGGGCCCCACCGACGTCAGCAGGCTCTTCAGCTGGGCGTCGGTGGTGGACGAGGAGAGGCCCTCCACAGACACAACGCAGGGCTGAGGCTTGCACTCCACCACCCGCAGGTTCTGCTTGTTGGGCATCAGGCGGCCCCGGCCCATGGCTCCCACCAGGCCCCGGCCTCTCCCATGCACGAGCACCTGGTAAAGACAGAAGAACCGTTCAGGATCAGGCTGCGCGTCTGCTCACACACAGCTGCCAAGACACAGAACGAGCGCGTGTCAGAGTCCACCAAAATACACCACAAGATGCGGGATCCTCTGCAGCTGTTCCTGGGTGTCTAAACGGGACCGTAGCGCCCAGCACACACGCACGAAGAGGAGGAGAGGAGGCGGCGCAGTCTCGGTCAGCTGGGCATCAAACATGGTGCTAGGTGGGCACTTTGTATACCAGTCGACCTGCTCACACAGTCATCCTACGCACAAAGCAGCAGGACCACAGGCTTCAGAAAGGCGATCGGCTGACACAAAGATGTGGGTCCAGTCAGTCCTTACAGGCCCCAGAGCCCAAAGTTCCCCACTGTGGTTCAGGCCAGCGAGGGGGTGGGGGGACGGCGGCAGCGTCAGTGAACTTGCGAGGCACTGCCCCCAGCGAGCTCTCCATCACTGCGGGCCACGGCAGTATCCATCCTGAAAGGCAGATTCTGCAGCAGGGGTCCCCCACCCTCCACACACAACACTCCTCGGCAGGGTTTTCAAAGCAAAACCAAAACCCCAACTATAGTGACTGAAGGCCCTCGAGTGCACTATCTGTGCGTACAGCTACAGCGGGGGGGGGNACACAGAACGAGCGCGTGTCAGAGTCCACCAAAATACACCACAAGATGCGGGATCCTCTGCAGCTGTTCCTGGGTGTCTAAACGGGACCGTAGCGCCCAGCACACACGCACGAAGAGGAGGAGAGGAGGCGGCGCAGTCTCGGTCAGCTGGGCATCAAACATGGTGCTAGGTGGGCACTTTGTATACCAGTCGACCTGCTCACACAGTCATCCTACGCACAAAGCAGCAGGACCACAGGCTTCAGAAAGGCGATCGGCTGACACAAAGATGTGGGTCCAGTCAGTCCTTACAGGCCCCAGAGCCCAAAGTTCCCCACTGTGGTTCAGGCCAGCGAGGGGGTGGGGGGACGGCGGCAGCGTCAGTGAACTTGCGAGGCACTGCCCCCAGCGAGCTCTCCATCACTGCGGGCCACGGCAGTATCCATCCTGAAAGATGTGTATAAGAGACAGCCCCCGCCCAGGGTCCTAGGCTCACTCCCCAACTGTGATCTGAACCCAGGTTTCCAACCACCATTGGTTGGAGAATCTCCACCCAGGAGACCTGTATTTTTAAAAGCATCATAAGCTCTCTGACGCCAGCTGTGTTACTGCAGATTAACCAGTTCTACGACAGACTGTCCAAGAAAAGCTCTCTGTGGACACAAGCTTAACATGTGTGATGATGGACAAGCCGTTCCTCAGTAATTCAAGGATAATTTCAGGATTTCAAAGGATAATTTGTTCAGTTGGAATAAATAGTCCATGAAGTTTCTGAGCACCTGAAAAACTCCAAACACTCTAACCCTAAGGCAAAAAGTTCTGATACCAAGTGTGCACAATGGTAAAACATTCAGCTTTCTTCTCAGGGGCTTTAAGGAACTGAGTCTTGGGAGGGCAAGATGGAGGCACAGACCGAACGCGCAGGGTGGCCCACCTGGATGGGCCCCACCGACGTCAGCAGGCTCTTCAGCTGGGCGTCGGTGGTGGACGAGGAGAGGCCCTCCACAGACACAACGCAGGGCTGAGGCTTGCACTCCACCACCCGCAGGTTCTGCTTGTTGGGCATCAGGCGGCCCCGGCCCATGGCTCCCACCAGGCCCCGGCCTCTCCCATGCACGAGCACCTGGTAAAGACAGAAGAACCGTTCAGGATCAGGCTGCGCGTCTGCTCACACACAGCTGCCAAGACACAGAACGAGCGCGTGTCAGAGTCCACCAAAATACACCACAAGATGCGGGATCCTCTGCAGCTGTTCCTGGGTGTCTAAACGGGACCGTAGCGCCCAGCACACACGCACGAAGAGGAGGAGAGGAGGCGGCGCAGTCTCGGTCAGCTGGGCATCAAACATGGTGCTAGGTGGGCACTTTGTATACCAGTCGACCTGCTCACACAGTCATCCTACGCACAAAGCAGCAGGACCACAGGCTTCAGAAAGGCGATCGGCTGACACAAAGATGTGGGTCCAGTCAGTCCTTACAGGCCCCAGAGCCCAAAGTTCCCCACTGTGGTTCAGGCCAGCGAGGGGGTGGGGGGACGGCGGCAGCGTCAGTGAACTTGCGAGGCACTGCCCCCAGCAAGCTCTCCATCACTGCGGGCCACGGCAGTATCCATCCTGAAAGGCAGATTCTGCAGCAGGGGTCCCCCACCCTCCACACACAACACTCCTCGGCAGGGTTTTCAAAGCAAAACCAAAACCCCAACTATAGTGACTGAAGGCCCTCGAGTGCACTATCTGTGCGTACAGCTACAGCGGGGGGGGGTCGTCCTTCCCTAAGGTCTTTCCCGTCATACATCAGGGACAACACCCGACTTGAGGAAACTCAAACTGGAACATTCTTTAAAGCTCTGACCCAAAGGTATGACGACTGTGACTGTGCGGGTGCCTCTCGCAGCACAAACGGACCATCCGTTTGCTCCTGCATCAGAAGGTATTTACAAGACAACACACACGAAGTGATTCAAACATTTCAAAGACCTAGGTTGGTCTTCACACTAACACTACTCCTCAGTATCAGCAGCAAGACCAGCAGAGGAGGGACTGGCAGGGTCCAAGCACTTCCAGGAGAACTCAAGAACAGTCTGAGTCCTTGCACGTGTGCGGCTATGGGGCAGAGAGTGGGGTCCTTGGGAGGGCTATGAAGACGCCCCTCACTAGAAGCTGCAGGGAGGGGTGCCCCCACGGGACATGACGGGACATGGCGCACACTCCTCTCCTGGAAAGATGGCCACGGCTCTCATCTCACACACGGAACTCGGACAAGGTATCCCTCAGTGCAGAAAGAACCAGGGCCAGGGGCACTTTCTCGGGCAGGGGACCTCACCCCAAAGGCTTCCCATCTGTGAACGAGGTGTTGAGGAAGAAACATCAGAGGGGCCTCTGGAGGAGCAGCAGGGAGGGCAGGGGCCACGCAGAGCTGCGCCCAGCGTGCACGCCGAGCTGCAGGAGACACCCGCACCCTGGGCTCCACGTGAGCTCCCAGAGTCACACCGTGAAGCCAAGGAGGGAAGCGCGCCTGTGAGCACATCACCTTTCAAACCCAGGGATGGGGGCGTTCCAGCTCCTCTACCCAGAGCACGCCCAGGGATGGGGCTGGGCCGCACCTTCTTGGCTGGGTGGATCCCCTGGATGCTCTTGATGCCTGGCGGGCCGGCCACATGCATGTGGGACCCCACTGCAGGGTGCTGGGGCTGCTGGAGGGGTCCCTTGGTCAGCGTCACCTTGCGGGCTGGCTGCTGCCTCACCTCTGGCGGCTGAGGGAGCCGCTGAGGCTGGCCCTCCGGGTGAAACAAGCCGTCGCTCTCTCCTCCCTGCTGAAACAGACAAGGCAGCGTGCTGGTCAGTGTCTGCACAGGCAAGCCTCCCTGCCCAGCACCGGGGTCCACCTCCATTAGTGCTCACCAAGGGGCGGCACCACCCACCTGCCATCTCATGAGGGCCACTAAGGAAAAGACATGCTCACCTGACAGGCGTTAGGTTAAAGAGCCTTTATCAAATTTAAATCTAAGACCTTTAATTACTGGATCCACTCAAGAGGTCTGTAATTAGTAAAGTGGGTCCTCTTTAGTTCAATGAAATACTGCTTAACTTTAAAAGCAGTTCACATCTGACATGCTTGTTCCATTGTCAGGAGCACCTTATGAAAATCTGACAGTATGCATCTGCAGTCGCTTTAAGCTTTTAAGTCCCCTTCAAACCTCATGAAAGTGGGTCATCTTCCTGACCACCCCCGGGCACATCCCAGCATGTCCTCCCTGCAGATACAACCCTCAACAGTGGGGCTCCCCGCAGCACCCACAGGCCGGCAGCACCCAGTCGCCCCTCCCCTCTGAGTCACAAGTCTCCACGTGCGTGCTGGCCTCCGGCCTCAGTCCTGTTTGGGACGAAAACAGACCAGCTGGGAATCCACAGAACGGTGAGAGGAGCCTCTAGAAATCAGTTACTGGAGGCCTAGACAAGCCCCCAGGGCAGACAGGGAACCGCAGGGGACAGCAGGGAGAAGAGCTGAGTGGAGCAGGGGCCACAGGGCCAAGGCCAGGCACTGGGCGGCGCTGCCTCCTGAGCACCGGCCGGCCCCTGAACACGGGGCGCCACGGCCGCTGGCCAGGAGACCGGGCTCGGAGGTGGAAACGAGGACAGACACCGAGCGAAGGCGTTCTGAGTGAAAATAAGAATACAACACATCAGAATCGAGGGGCTGCAACTAAAGCAGTGGTATTAGGAAGGAAAATAGATCAAAACTCAAGAACCTGACCCGTTATCACAAGAAACTAGGGAACAAACAGGAAACCAAACCCGAAGCTGGAGAGAAGGACGGAAGAGCACAGAGGAAAGCAGGGGCACGGCAAACAGAGGGGCGACAGGGGAAGCCCAGCACCTGACTTTCCTGAGACCAATGAAGCTGGTAACCTTTAACTAAACTAGGGAGAAGAGAAGAAAGATACAAGTCACCAAAATCAGAAACAAAAGAGGGATTATCACAAGTGGCACTTGCCGAAATATAAAAGACTATTTTGAACAACTTCATGCCAACAGAATCAGGGAACTCAGATGAAATGGACAAATTCCATAAAGGGTGTGCCGCACGCTCCATCACTCAGCCGTGCCCAACTCGTTAAGACCCGTGAACTGCAGTCCGCCAGGCTCCTCTGTCCATGGGATTTTCCAGGCAAGATGCAAGATACCAAAGCTGATTCAAGAAGAAAGAGAAAATCTGGAAATCTAAGAAGACACTGAATCGATCATTAAAAATCTTTCACAAAGAAAAACCGGGGCCCAAATTAATTCTCTGGTGAATTCTATCAAATATTTAAGACAGACAGACTACCCATTCTATAGAGTCTCGTTCAGAAGGCAGAAGGGGAGGAACAACTTTCCAACTCATTTTCTGAACCGTGTTTTTCTGAGATAAAAAAATAAAAGACAAAAAAGAAACAAAAGCCACAGAAGACTATCCCTCATAAATAAATAGATACGCGCGCGCGTGTGTGTGTGTATATATATGAAAAAACCCTCAATAAAATGTCAGCAAGCTAAATTCAGTGGCTCATACACCACACCCAAGTAAGATTTATCCCAGGAATGCAAGGTTGGTTTAACACTCAAAAATCAACTTACGACGACATCAGTGGAGGAAAAGACCATATGACCATCTGCCCTGATGCAGGAAGGGCATCCATCATGAAAATTATCCACGAACTAGGAACAGAAGGGTCTTTCGTCAACCTGATAAAGGACATCTGCCAAAGCCGAGAGCTCACGTCACACCGGGCCTGAGACTAGCCAAGGGCCTCGACCTGCACATCGGTCACCTGGGCCCCTTTCAGATGTTACTGTTCCTGGGCTTTAGTTCAGAGCCACTCAGGCAGTGTCCTGAGCTGGAGCCTCTCCCAGCGATGTCCAGCCAGGGCTGAGGACAGCTGGAGCGGAGGGCACCCTACACTGTGTCAGCAGAACTGCCTAAACTGTGATCCCGTGGTGAGTGGGTCCACTCCAGCCTGATGGAGAAGCACGGCCAAAGGAAGACGGAAGCCCCACGGAAAGGCAGGCCAGGCCGTTCTGTGGGACCCCCATCCACATAAAGTTAATGAGAAGTCTGGAAAAGCTGTGTGAACTCTCTCCAGTTCTGTATATGCTTGAAATCTTTCTATAAATAAAAAGCTGAAAATTTTTAGTATATACACACATACTCCTAATCGTTAAGAGCCAGTAATCCATTACTTATTAATCTCCCTCAAATCCCACTGAAATTATGTTAGTATACGGTTCATAAATTCACTCTGTAAGGGTTAAGTTTTGCTGTTCTTTAAAATATCTTTTTTTTTTGTAACAGGGCGGACACATCACACTAGCCCCAGGTCCCACCAGAGGCTGCGTTGCACACTCAGGAGGCACTGGGCCACTAAACCTCCCCATAGCTCAGCTCCCCAGTCTACTGACCGATTCTCCTGCAATGTCTACCTTTCTCACAAATGTGGATCGATGAGCTGGCTGTGCATGGCTGCCTCTATGGGAAAGTCCTCCATTCATGGGCTCCCGAGAGGAGGCTGAATGAAGTCTGTGGACAACTGAAGCATATGCCATTTTTAAGTGTCTAGAGAAACCAGTGATTTGCACTTTGGTGAGTCTGTTTTTGTTCACCACGCCAAAATTTCTGGTGCATGCAGATGGCACTGAGCTATTGACTGAATAAAACAATAAACAGGAGACCAGGCATCTAAAAACTAAGTCATTCTGAAAGTGCTGTGAGAAAAGCCTGCACTATCAGGATACTAGGGTAGAGCCCCTGTCAGTCAGCGCAGTGATGTGGGCATCAGAAAACTCTGCCACGCTGCAGAAGTCAGCAATGAGCTAGTACAAGTGCCCGAAAAGGAATGACATCCCTACAGACAACGGACAATGAGGAGCGCTGCCATAAAATTCTTCTTTAGCAACCCAAAACTAAAAACGCAGACGATCTAGACAATAACTTTTATTTAAAGCGAAGAGCTTGTACCAAAAGTAGAGTGTGCATGTTTTAAGGTATACACTGTATATGTATTTCGGGGATAAATATACAATACTGTAGTGATCTGATGACTTTTAAACTAGGAATTGAGAGCATAAAATATTTAGTCATCAACACTGGCAAGTAATAAAAATCTATTTACTGCCATTTTGAGTCAAAGACTGATAATTCACGCCTGACAATATTCGGTCACATACAAACCCTGAAAACCCAAGTTCTACACTTTTACTGTCCTTTCAAGAAAGAGTTTAAAGTAGGCTTGTTTTCCATCCCCAGCTCAGAAACACAGGCAGCAAGTGCCACCAGCGCTGCGCTGTCAAGGCCTCTCTGAGCCCGCCTGCGATGACTCGGGAGCCGTGTCCGGGCCGCACCCCGGGCGCTGCTTCCTCCACGCGGGAGCCCCTCATCGTGCCTGCCCCTCCCCAGTGCAGGGAGCACCCGACCCCACCCTCGTGGGGAGCCGCAGCAGCACCCCCAGCCCTCAGGCTGCTGGGCCGTGGGGCTGCACTGTTTCTTCAGGCCGAATCCGCACGCACAGTCCTGCCATGCTCACGGGAAGGGGAGCCCCACAGGGACACTGGTCACCAAGCAGCCTCAGGACCCAAGAGAGATCGAAGACAGTCGGCACAGAGCAGGCAGGCGGCGAGCAGAGCGGCCAGACACAGGGTGCCTCAGGCAGGGACCATGACAGAAGCCCGACTGCGGAGAGACGGCTGCCGTCTGCTCTCACGAGCAGGGGGAAGGCCTGAGCAAGCTCTGGAGGCACTATGTTCACAGCAGGACAGTGTTTTATACCCCTATAGCTACAGATGATGGAAGAAACTTCAAAACAGCAATGTCCACGGCACTCTAGGTTGCTAATCACCAGTCTTGGTATCATTCACCATGCCCTACGCAGGAAGGATGGACAGCTGTTTTTTCATGTCTCCCAGTTGACAAGAAGTACACTTGGGTCTGTTTCCTTCCATCTCCTTCAAAATAAACATTACTGTTCTCACTGGTCACACACTGAGTGCTACCAGGACTTCCTGTCCTGGTGGATCCAAAGCATGGACTTCACACGACCTCGTAAGCAAGAACTTGCTCTTAACATCCAACACAACGATTTTTAGCAGGGCTGGAAACAAAGGGGCTGACCATCACTCAGTCGCATCATTTTAAGTAAATGAAGGGTTACTGTAATACGACTTTTTTCTGAAAATCATTGCTGAGGACTCAAGCCTTAAATATACGTATCAAGTTTTTTTGCTTTGTAAGAAAGACAGTGCTGCTTTTCTTCCAATTAAGAGAACAATTATTTTCTTTCAAAACAGCACTATGAAAAGCTAGTTCTTAGGGGAAATTCTAAATACCAGAGTTACTCCAATTAACACTAGCAAACAGTCAAACCTACAAATTTCTAGGCTGCAGCCAGAAACATATTTTCACACCTATTCTCACACAGAGACACAGAAGAAAAACGGTGACTGTTCAGAACCAACCCAAACGGAACCCACCCATTTACTTCCAAGTCTTCTACAACTCACAGATAACAGTTAACCGCACTGCAAAGACGTCCCACAACTGTGAGTACTCAGTTATGTAAATTTAAAAATACTGTCAATTCAAATGAGGACTTTTAGAAACATACCGTCTTAATGTAGGGAAATTACTAGTCATCTCTGCATGGCAGATTCCATCCACTCAGAGAAAGGAAATCCACCGTGCAGATGAATTTCTCTAGGGAGCACGGTTCCCTCTTAAATTCCTTACACACTGGTGTGTTAGACATGATCTTACACTTCTCTTACCTCCTCCAGAACAGATGAGGAGAAAAGAAGTTTGGCCCATCTTAGACCAAACTGGAAATACTTTGTTGGCTTTTTTCCACAAATGATTTATCTTTTAATGAATACTGTAAAAAGTGCCTTTTGAGAGTAGTTTTTCTTAAATATAAGAGGCACCTCCTGAATTAAGTAAGCTTAAGGAATACTTTTTATCAGCTTCATCGTTACCCAAAAATGAGGCGTGTAGCCACCAACATTAGCAGGACAAATTTACTTATAACAAATGGCTTAAATGTATAGATAAAAATGCCGACTGATACTGTCAGGGTGTCCTGCAGTTTGACAGATCAAATCTTATTTTCATTCTTAAATCCCATGAAGAAGTGATATCACTGACTTGCATTCACTGGTGAGCAAATTGATTAATCCCTCTCCATAGAAATCTCAACTCTTGATTACACCTATCAGAGACTAAGCAGCATTATTCTAGAGTGACAACACTTGACAGATTCCCCAACCGTTTTTCTCAGCCTTTGTGGCCCTGCTAGCTTGTATTAACCCTGATGAAAAATTAATTTTCCTTATCTTCTTCTAAACCCCAAAACCCAAATCCGCCAAACTGGCAACTCTTTCTGTAAAGGTATTATGAAAACCTCTAAAAGATTAATTGCATGTCTTCAGGTGACATTAAATTAATTTCTGTACTCATGACAGACATGTGATACTCCGCGCTGAGAGGACAGATAACATTGTCAGGACACACAGAAGGACAGTGGTTGGGGTCCCAGGGCAGCCTCTTATGCATTCTCCTGCCGATAAGGCCTGCTTCACTGTCACCGCAACGCTGCTGATCTGAAGCAGGTTCCTATTAGCTGCAACAATACTGGGTCTAGCCTGTGATCTTTAGAAAGCTCACTCGGAATCTGGGCGATAAATGACCTGCATGCTACGCAAAGTTTCCCAACACCAATGCATTTAAGGCTCTATTTAGTCTTTGAGGCTACTGTTTAAAGAAGAGAACAGAAATAATGTTGTTCTCCAGGCTCCTGGGTCAATCCCCTAATTAAACCACTACAGTATGATACAAGGTGAGAACAATTCACACACGCGGTGTTCACCCAGTCTAGGCAATAAATCATCCTTACACACGGCAAGCATGCAAAACGGGTAACCAGCAACTTAAACCTAAAACGCTTCCTAATTCCAGTAACACATCTACATCCATTGAACTGAAACAAAATCCACTGAGATTAAAGACACCGCCCAAGGGCTCTCCTGGACAAAAGGAAAAGGGCCCAGCGGCAGGCACGCGACCTCTCTGTAGGGCTCGACCACAGCACAGCGAGGCAAGTGCCCTCACCCTCAACATTCTCCTTTCTGAGAGGAGGAAATAGCTTAAAAGCAAAACTGACTGGCCTTTGGAGAAACAAAGCAAGGTGCTGGGCCGACAAGGTGTCTCCAGTTTCCCAAGACGGGCAGTCAGTGGAGAAGGAGCTCCTTCAGAGCGCGGGGCGACTTCCCTGTGCAGAGGGCCTGGCTCCCGGTCTTGCCAGCTGCTCCGCGTGAGGACAGGGAAGGCACCCAGATCACTGGAGGAAGCAGATTCCTTTTCTGCTGAAGAAGCTGGGTGAGCAAATCCTGATTCCTAATTACAGACAAACTATTTCTGATTTAACCACTCATCTCACTTGGAAACACCATATGCATAAAAACACCTATAAATCAATGTGCAGACATTCTGATTCATTAAGACTGACGTCTGTCCTCTAATGAACTATAGTCCACTTTGCCCAAATGAAGAGGTCACGTGTTTAGGAATGATTAAAAGGTCATGTCTCTAGAAGTTATCAGTTCTTCCCACNAATATTGCTCTTTACAGCATCGGACATTTCTTCTATCACCAGTCACATCCACATCTGGATATTGTTTTTGATTTGGGTCCATCCCTCCCCTCATTCTCTCTGGAATCATTTCTCCACTGATCTCCAGTAGCATACTGGGCACCTTTATTTTAATTTCCATCATTTTGATCGAGATGTAGTTGCATTTCATTATGCTTTAATTTGTGTTTCCTTAATCACTAATGACGTTGATCTTCTTTTCCTGTTATTTATTGGCCATTTTGATATCCTCTTTTGTGAAGTGTCTGTTAGGCTTTTGCCCAATATTAAACTTGTTTGTTTTTTCTTATTGATTTATGTAATTTGGATACAAATGCTTGCACAGTTTGGCACTTGCATTTTTATTCTCTGAATGCTGTTTTTTGTTATCAAAAATTCTTAATTTTAATGAAGTAGATTTTCTCATTTTTTTCTTCCTAGTAGTTAATATATTTTGTCGCCTGTTTAAAAACCCATTGCTTTCTCAGAGTGATGAACATGTTCTGCTGTGTTTCCTCTAGAAGCTCGATTATTTTAGCTTTCACATTTGGTCTTCATTGGTTTCCAATTAATTTTTATGTATTCACTTTCTTCATATGAATATCTACTTGTCTGGATCCAGTATCATGTATTTAAAAGATCAACTCCTTTCCTCTTGCCACCAGTGAATTCAAATGTATCGGTTGGCTGTATGTATGTGGGTTTGTTTCTGGATTCTTGGTCCTTTGTTCAGATTGTCATTTTTCGTGGAAAAAAAAAAAAACAAACGTCTAGTATTCTGATGAGAATTACATGCACTATAAAAGTCAATTAGAGAAATACTGGCCTCTTAGAAATGTTGAATCTTCCAAAGCATTGATCTTTTCATAAAAACTATTAATTTTTCTTTGTATACCACTTTGGTCTCATCCCACAAGTTTTTTATATGTTTGTTATTTCATTATTATATACCTTAAAATATTTATTTTCTATATGTGGTTTTTTTTCTAGAATCCATGAGTCATTTAGAAATATGTTGCTTAACACTTAAAACATTAGATTAGATATTATCTTTGTCATTAAATTAGAATTTAATTCCATGGTGGCAAGAAAACAAGCTAGGTGATTTCAGTCCTTAGCAATTTGTTGATACTTTGCTCTGACCCCAAAACAAGTTGTATTTGTTACATGAGCTATGTATTCTAAAATATTGTGTATTCTGCAGTTGCTGAATGTAGTCTTTTTCTCTATATGTCATTTAAGTCAAGTAGATTAATCATGTTTTTCAGTTCTGTATTCATAGATTTATTCTTGCTTGTTGTATATATTCCTGAGGGAGGTGTTTAAAGTATCAAATGATCATGATGAATTTTTCTTCTTTTAATTCTGTTAACTTTTGTTTTACCTATTTTAAAACCATGTAGTTATGTTCTCAACTCTTTAGGATTACTATAGCAACCTTTTTTCCCTAACATTTTCTTATGACATATTTTCAACATACGGCACTCATCACCTGAAATCCTTAATCCAAAAATCATTAGTATTTTGCTAAGGTTGATTTGTTATATTATCTCTGCATTATCCATCCTTTCCTCTATCCATCAGTTCTCCTCACTCACTTTATGAATTTCAGGTGAAGGCAGGCATCGGTACTTTGTCCTCTGAATTCTTCAGCACAGTGTATCATTAGTTATCACTCCAGAAATTTCCCCCATTATCTTTTCAGCTAACCCATGCCCTTTTTGTTCCCCAGTAGCAATCACCAATCTGCTATTTTTATATCATTAATTAGTTTTACTTTTTCTAGAAAGTTATATGCTCAAGATCACAATATATCTTAAATGATCACATTTATTTGTTTTATTTATTTGAGTCTCATATGCTTGTTGGGTAGAAAATACATATTTTTCTAAGCTTGCCTCTTGCTGTTAAGGAGTGATTTTTTTTTTTCCTTAAGATTTTCTTCATCTTTTTTGAAGTAGATCTAGAATTTCTATTATCTTATTCTGTGCTAATTCCTGTGGGTCATTCTGTTAAAACTACATTTCAGCATATCATTCCTGAAGATCTGCATGTAATTTTGCCATCTTAAAATATCAAAAACTGAAATTATTTCCTTAAAAATTAGTCTTCACCAGCTTTGCAACTAGTACTCTTTAAAATATAATAGACCATGTTAAGTATGCAATACCATTTTCTCTGATACATTGTTCTTCAGTGTAATAGTAAATCTACCCTTATTTTCCAGAAAAAGCAATGTTAGGCATGATTGAAGGGAGTGTGAATTTAAACCATGAACACATTTGATAATTAGCAGAAGTCTCTAAGTTTTGAGGAGCCTGTATTGCAAAGTTTTGGCATGAAAGCATCTTTTTTCTAAAGACTTTGTGACATTTTTTGTGTAAGTTATAAATTTATGATTTTTAAAAATCCCGTATTTTGTAGTAATCTTGGAAAACTACTTTATAGTTTCATAAACTGCCATTTGGGCACAAAAATTCAAATTGCTGTGATTTTGTTTCTTCATTGCATCTCTGATTTCATAAGGAAAATTTTCAGTTAGCATTTTGGTTAATTATATTTCTGCTAAATTTTCTTTCCAAAAACACAGGAACATGCAACCAAATATGTAGTAAAGTTATTTGACTTGTTTACACAAGTAGTTCAGGAGTAACATAAAGATATCTGAATGTATCATTCACTATAAAATGTATGTCTTTGGTCCAAAGTATTAGGACACTTAAAAATAAAACTTTCTTTCTCAACACCAAGGCCTTCACTGTTGAAAATGACTCTGTGGCTGTGCCTCTACATTTACCTACAGGTTTGTTTGATTAATTGCTACTTGACTCATCTATCATAATACTAAGCTCTGGGATCACAAAAGATCAGATTCTCAAATCACCTCCTAGAATTAATTTAAATATCTAATGTTGATACTTGCAATGATTCAGGGGATAATGGTTTTTACTGTTACTAGTAGCCTGTTTCAGTATTATAAACCCTTGGAAAAAATTCTATATTATATATTAACTATATAATATATATTCTATATTCTATATTCTAAATTATATATTAGTTCCTTGTTAACATTATTTAACCTGTTGCAGTAAAAAATTATCATAGTCTTTATTAGTAGGTTAGATATATAATGAAATATATTTCTAAGTTATAATTTATCTGGAAACTTTTTCAATAAATATGTCTGTAAGTCATAAATGTATTACTAGATATTCAGGAGTGTTATTTTGATTTAGTGATCCTTGAAAATGGAATGTTTTTTGCTATTAATATATTTACTTTTTAATTACAATTTTTATTTCAAGTGCAATTTACACACAAATGAAATACGTTAAATATTAAATCAGCAATTTGACAAGTTGTGACAAATATCTTCACCCACATGATCACATCCCTCTGAAGACAGAGAACATTTCCATATCCCAGGAAAGTCCCCTCACTTATTTCCCTCCCCTACCGATCACATCTGTCCCACCCAAATGACTTCTCTGTTTTGTTTTTGTTTTTTCAAAATTAATTATTTTTTAAAAAGATGACTGAGGGCTGGTTCTTTCTGAATAATGCCAGCTGATGTGTCTAAGCAAAGACAGAATTGGAAATTGTAATAATTGATTCAGGTACAGACCATCCATGGACCCCAAAGCCATTGAGGGAAATCACTTTGGGGAACATAAGATCCTGAAGTATCACCGTACAGACTTTTCTGTTAAACACGGATTTATTTTGCATATTCTAGAACTTTGTGCAAGTAGGTTAAACAATTACACAGTTGGCAGCACAATATTTGTATTCATCCATATTGCTCTTTCTATCATTTTCTTGTTGATGGAACAGGAAAGTTGGATTTGTCCTGTTTTTGTTCATTACCATTAAGGCTACTATGAGTATTTTTGTACAAGCCTTTTTGTGGACATAAGTTTTCATTCTCTTGGTTACAAATCTAAAAATGAAATTGTGGCATCACAAATTGCTCACTGAAGTTGCTCTATCATTTTACAGTCTCAGCAGCAATTTATGGATGTTCTGATTGCTCCATAACTCACCAACAATTGTCAATATTTTAATTATAACTGTTTTATTAGTTGTGCAATAATATATGGGCTCTTCCCTGGTGGCTCAGATGGTAAAGCGTCTGCCTACAATGTGGGAGACCTGGGTTTGATCCCTGGGTTGGGAAGATCTCCTGGAGAAGGAAATGGCAACCCACTCCAGTACTCTTGCCTGGAAAATCCTATGGACTGAGGAGCCTGGCAGGCTACCGTCCATGGGGTCACAGAGTCGGACACGAATGAGTGACTTCACTCACTCACTAATTTATAACTGTTTTATTAGTTGTGCAATAATATATATATCATTGTGGTTCTATTTCATATCTCTTAGTGACTAATAGCAGTTTTTCATGTGCTTATTGCTCATTTATATACTTACCTTTTTGAACATCTGTTCAAGTCTTTTACCTATCTTTTGATAGAGTGATTTGACTTCTATTGATTTGTGTATTCTATATAAAGTCAGGTATTTGATATATGTAGTAAAAATATTTATTCCTAGTCTTCTCTTGATTGCTCATTTTCTTAATTCTTTATTTTGATGGAGCAAGTTTTAAATTTTGAAGAAATCTGAGATAATCATATTTTTTTATTGGAATAGAATTGCTTTACATTGTGGTGTTAGTCTCTGCTGTACAATATCGTGAATCAGCCATATGTATACATATGTCACCTCCCTCTCGATGCTCCCTCTCAACCCACCCCCCTTACTACCCCCTTTAGGTCATCTCCGAGTGCCTAACTGAGGCCCCTGTGTTATACAGCAGCTTGCCACTAGCTGTTTTACACAGGGTAGTGTATATATGTCAGGGCTACTTCCTCCCTCTATCCCACCCTCTCCTTCCTACCCTGCAAATAGGTTCATCTCTACAGTTTTTCTAGAGTCCATATATGTTGTTGTTCTGTTGCTTAGTCATGTCTCTTTGAAACCCCATAGGCTATATTCCATATATATATGCATTCATATATAATTGGTATAGGAATATTTTAATGTACCTTGTCTAAGAAATATGTCCTCACCCCAAGATTACAAAGATATTGTCCTGTTTTCCTCTACAAGCTTTATTATTTTAGTTTTTATTTCTTATCTGTGATTTACTTTGAGTTAACTATTGTGTATGATTATTAGATTCAGGATTGTTTTCCAAACAGGTTAATATCCAGTTGTTCCAGCACTGTTTGTTGAAAGGGTGTTTTTTACCCTGTTGAATGGCTTTGGTGACATGTTTTGAACATTAATTGGCCATCCACGCATGCTCCATTGCTAAGACATGTCCAGCTCTTTGTGACCCCATGAACTGTAGCCTGCTAGACTCCTCTTTTCATGGAATTTCCTAGGCAAGAATACTGAAGTGGGTTGTCACTTCCACCTCTATCAGATCTTCCCGACCAGGAATTGAGCCCGTGTCTCTTGCATTTCCTGCATTGGCGGGCGAATTCTTTGCCTTGTACCTGTTTATGAACATACTATTCTGTTTTAATGACGTTTTCCTATGCTTATGTCAGTGGCACACTACACTGATTGCTGTAAATCAGTGATGTCAGGCATTGCTTGTCCCCCAACTTTGNGGGCGAATTCTTTGCCTTGTACCTGTTTATGAACATACTATTCTGTTTTAATGACGTTTTCCTATGCTTATGTCAGTGGCACACTACACTGATTGCTGTAAATCAGTGATGTCAGGCATTGCTTGTCCCCCAACTTTGTTCTTTTTTAAGATTGTTTTTGTTGTCATAGGTCCTTTGTATTTTTCTATAAGTATTAAAACCAGATTTTCAGCTTCTATAAAAAGCCTAGTGGGATTATGATTAGATTGTGTTGAATTAGTGGCCCATTAAAATGGAAGGAGATTGACATCTTAACAATTTTTAGGTAGTTTTTTAAAAAAATGCATGGTATTTCTCACAATCTTCTTGATATTAATAGTATATTCAGTTCAGTTGCTCAGTCGTGTCCAACTCTTCGTGACACCATGAATCGCAGCACGCCAGGCCTCCCTGGCAATCACCAACTTCCGGAGTNAGATGTGTATAAGAGACAGGTCAGCACGGTTTCCCAAACTCTGCCTGCCAGAAGGGCTTCCCTGTCACAAGCCCGCTGCAGTCCTCTCCTTGACTGCCTCGTTTCTGACTCACTTTCAGCAGACCTGCTTTACCCTGGTCCTCTAGAATGTTCTCGGCTCCTGGGTACTGCGTGAAACCACGGCATCAAATCAGCTTCTGCCAGAAACCAGTGAGCTGGTCAGCTGAGCCCTTCTCCTGGTCGGGCAGCTGGCTGCGGTGATGCAGTGACCCCCGCAAGGTCAGACTTGCCCTGCCTTGGCCTGGGGCTCCCTGAGAACGCGTCATCGCCACCGACTCACCAAACAGCAGCCAGATGAGACTCGCGACACGATCCCACCTTGTGAGTGGAGTAAGGAGTGTGGGAGGAGACTATAGACTTCAGCATGAAAAGGCAGCCGAAGGACTGACAGGGGTTCGTGCTATTTCTGGCGTTACCTTTGCTTACTAGAGAGGGCTTCCTTGGTGGCTCCACCTGTCAAGCAGACGGCATCTGATCCCTGGGTGGGAAGATCCCCTGGAGGAGGAAATGGCAACCTATTCTGGCATTCTTGCCTGAGAATCCCATGGACAGAGGCGCCTGCTGCAGTCCATGGGCTGGGACTCCACTGAGCGCGCGTGCGCACACAGAGCAACCTTGCTTACTAGTGTCATCAACACATACTTCTTAAATAACACATTTGAAACTGTCCTAAATTAAACTGAGAGACAAAAAAGGAGCCAAGGAGGAAGCCCAGCCTCAGTCAGGAGCACTGACTGGGACACAGCTCCGAGAGGGGGCACGGGCTGCGCCGGGGCCCAGGCACGTGCGTGCGGGCCGGGCAGAGAGAGATGGCTCTGGGGGAGCAGCGGCCGGACCACGGGACCAGAGGGCAGGGAGCGGGTGGGCGGCAGCGAGGGGGCTGCGCCTACCTCTGCCAGCGACGCCTCCTCAGACCAGAGTCCCCAAAGTGTGGACCAACACTGCTCTCTCCAGTAAATCTGGTAAATCTTGTACTATTTTTGCAGCGCCTCTTAAACTGAGATTGTATTTTATCCAAAAATGCCTCTACTCCACAAAAGAGGGTCAGGATTGTACACATTTTACCTTTTCTACCACCTCTAAAGAAAACCTGACAATAACTTTCGAGGAAGAAGAAATCTACAAACGCAGGGCAAGCCCCTGAAGCAAGAGCCCCGCACAAGCTGGGGCCGCCTGCGTGGAGCACTCCGAGCCTCCCGCCCGGACGGCGGGCTCTCCTGCTCAGGCGCTCGGTGCTCCTCTCCTCCTCCTGAGTGGTCGGCACAACAAGGGGCTCCTCACGTAATCTGCTGGCCAATTCTTAAATGTTTCTTTACCTCAATCAGAACAAAGCAGCTGAATTCCAAATTTGCTTTCACCTTCTTAAAGAACAGCCATGTCCGACTCTTTGCAACCCCGTGGACTGTAGCCTGCCAGGCTCCTCTGTCCTTGGGATTTCCCAGGCAAGAAGATGGAGCGGGTCGCCATTTCCCCCTCCAGTAAAGAACAGTGGAAGAACACGCTCTTCCTGCCCTTAACTAAAGGAAAGGTAGCAATACTGAGCATTCCTGAGTAACACAGGTGAGTACCTCAGTACCGGTGACACTGAGACCCCGGGTCACACTGGTGCTCACGCAGGCCAGGCGACCCCGTACGCACGCCTCACAGGTCCCCTGTTCCCCTGAACTGAAAGAGCTGCAGGCCCAGGAGACTCCTGACTTTCGCCTGGCACGCGTTTCGTCTTTCTTTTTTCTGGTGTTCAATCACAAATCATGGCCAGGGATGACTACAGTAGGTTACGCGGATCCGTTTCTATCTTTGCATATGCTCGGTTAGTACCTGAGGAGCTTTACTGGACCACGTGCTGGTCATGGACAGCTATGATGATGGGAGGAGCGGCATGCCACAGGGCTGACAGAATCTTAGTTCCCCGACCAGGGCCCGAAGCCGGGCGCTCGGCAGCAAGGGTGGAGTCCTCACCACTGGTCCACCAGGGGACGTCTGTAGTTATGATTTAACAAGATTGCTCTCTTTTGGTTTATGAGAATTAAATACTTAAAAGTGGCTTTCTGAGAAGTGAGCAAATGTAGAATATTCCTATGTTTTAAGTAATAAAAATAGAACCATTTCATCAAATGAAATTCTTCAAGCTGATCACAATATTCGGAGAGGCCCACTAAATTTTAGAAGCAATAGTTGACGATATATAATACTCTCTAAAAGCAGTGTTAATGTGTTCCTTTTTAAGTCTCACCTAACAAATCCAGACAATAAAATACAAGTCGGGGAAAATGAACATTCACAGAGATTTCATGTGCCTCATAACAAAAGATCGCTTTAAATTTAAAGTTCCCTTCATGATTTTAACCCAAAGCTTTAAATAAAAATCTGACCCGCTCTGATTTATACAGAAATGTTCTAAGACACATTTATAGCACAAAGCAAGTCACAGCCACCCTCCACTGGGGTACACCGTCACCCACTTCAATTCACTATACCAGGCTAGTGGCCAGGTGGCTACCCAAACGTACCAGGCCACGCCATACTCACCCTCCAGCCCTGATACCACTCACCCCTCAGGGTACTCTGCTGTAGCTTCAAACACTTTCCAAAATTCTTAGGACTGGTCGCCCCCAACCAGGGTTGGCAAGCGACATGGAACCTGGTCACTCCCTTACTCTAGAAAGCCCCCTGAAGATGTTCTGAATCCACCCTGATCACCATGTACTCACTGGAAACAGCAGATATTCTCCCTTCAAACTAAGGAACACATGGGGAAAAGGAGCAGCAAGACAACTACCATACCTAACAGTGAAAAGCACGAGACTCAGAGGCCTCACTCTACCAGGCAGCCAGCAGCTGAGGGCCCTCGGCAACTGCCACCACCTCTCCCACGCCCAGTCTACTCAGCTGCAGAAGGGAGACAACGGAGCTGACCTGTAAGGCTGCTGGGAGTGCATGCCAAGCAGCAGCTCTGCGTCACTGATAAGCAGTATGCTTGGTAACACTTGATACAACAGTGGCTACCACTTATTATACGGCATAAATTCATGGAACGTGTTTCTAGACGAGGCCTTAAGAGCATTCTGAAAAGAAAATGGACATTGATAAAGTACCTTCTCTATGTTAGAAAGATCTCAAAGAAATAAATAAGAGACCAGCATCCAGCCACAGGTCCCTCTCATCCACAGCCCTGTCATTTTCACCTCGCCCCGCCTTCGGTACACACGTGTGCACTCTGCCCTGGTGACAAGGGCCTCAATCTCCACGCTCCACACACACAGCCTCAGGATGGCCAACAGCACACATAATGCCAAGACTGCCCTCAAAGAAAGTGAAGGACGGCTCTGCGAGCTTTCCACCCAGACCATGACCCTGCTCACCTGACTGCGAGAGCCAACATCAAGAAAGACTCTTTGTTACGTCGTTCCTGAAAACGCTTCCCATGTCCATAATGCATTAACTCTAACAAAGAGGAACAATACAGAAAGACCAGAGAGTCTCCTTGGATGATCAGCATGAATTAAAATCACTTTAAAGACAATATAATTAATGAAAGGGCAGACTGAAAAACCTAGTCTTAAGACTCAGGCTCTTTCACTTTTCAAAAAACTCAATTTAATAAAATCCAAAGATAAATTACTTAACTAGAGATAATGAAATATGGAAAATGACAAAAAGTTCTTGTTGATTCACCACTGCCTCACAGGTAAAAGCTCACCTAGAGAAACCTAATTTAAATTGTAATATATTTTCAATTTGTATATCAGAATAAGACTGCCAAGAAAATTCTGTTTTCCTAACAATTCTGTAGATGCATGTTTTGACTCTGATCACCACCAACGCATAATTTCTAAACAGCTTCATGTACCATGATAGTTCAGTGTCCTGTACGGAGACCAATGAATACAAAGAATAATTTAACTAATACATTAGATGCCAGTTTAGGTTAAACAAAAAAGTGAAGGAAATAAAACTCTCTGAAGAGTAAATTTCTCTAGGAAATCTTATGAACAAAACATATATTTTGGTACTAAGAGAAGGTGAAGAAGACCTGGAATCATAGCAAAATACAAGAACATGGGCTGACTGACAATGAGATGCTTTTATTAAACAAGTAATTATAAACCTGAAACGCATAAATAACATTCTCCACAGACGCAGCACGTAAGTCAGTCCTCCCAGAGAGGAAGCCCCCACCAGACCCTCACTGGGGCGGCCAGTTCAGCACAGTCTTGGGCATCAACACCTCAGTCCCTGCAAGGATACAGAGAGCAGCAGGGGCAAGAAGAGGGGAAATGAGAGGACAGTTACTTTAGCACTTAAACGGTCTCCTTTTTGCACAGCGGTATGTTCTCTTATAAACAGCTGCTACCCACCAAAAGACACACACACAACCACCACCACCCAGGACATGAGCGAAACATGGCTCCACTCCAGAGAGACACAAACCAGCGACCACTGCCCTCTGAGAAGGTGGACTTGCCAATGCGGAGGCATTAGGTGAGGCCGCCCAGTCGTGTCCGACTCGCTGCGACCCCGTGGACTGTAGCCTACTAGGCTTCTCTGTCCATGGGATTCTCCAGGCAAGAATACTGGAGTGGATTGCCATTTCCTTCTCCAGGGGATCTTCCCGACTCAGGGATCGAACCCGGACTCCCGCACTGGAGGCAGACGCTTTAACCTCTGAGCCACCAGGATTCCCTACTGGAATAAAAGTCTTAGTTCACAGATTTACACATGTTGGAAACTTAAGGATTAAGAAGAGCTAAAAAACCACTTCAACATTTGGCAGATGACTACTTTCATGTAAAATTCCTGTTATTTTCCTGTGTATTGCAAAATCATATAGCACGATTTCAGAATATGATCTGATATAAAAAAACATACTGTTTTCCATCAGAGCAAAAGAGCAAAAATTGAAGCAGATAAATTCTTTTGAAGACAAGGTGCTCATCGGTTGCATGCCCGTAATAGTAGAGCCGCGCCTGCACCTCCTGGTCCCCAGAGCCCAGAGCGCACTGGCCCGCAGGGCACCAGCTGCCTGCCCAGGCCAAAGGCCTGCTCCCAGCCCCGGCCTGCGGCCCGCCCTCAGCGCCTCTAACTCCAGTAAAAGCACGAGACACTGACCAAAACAAGGCCAAAAGCCAGGAGCCACCAAGGCACTGGAAGCTGATGGACGCCTGGGTTTTCACCTAGAGACGAAACAATCTGATAGAGCACAGGCCAGTTACTTACCAACATTCTGAGTCACAATGAACAGAGGTGAGAAAACAGATTCGGTCTATCAGAAATTTTCTTACGGCATTGGAAACACTTCACATCTTTAGCATACAAACTGAGAAACAAAAGCAGTGGAAACGCATCTAATGAAAGGGCTAAGGACGAACTGCCCTTAATTCAGCACAGCAAATGACTCCACACTCCTTCCACCTTCTAGTGGTGCTGCCTTCCCCAGAGGGACTGAGATGTGAGGTCTTTTTCGCAAAGAGTCGGACACGACTGAGCAACTGGACTGAACTGACTTTTCCTACAGGATTCCCAGATGTCACTAGAGGTAAAGAATGCGCCTGCCAACACAGGAGACATAAGAGACATGGGTTTGATCCCTGGGTTGGAAAGATCCCCTAGAGGAGGGCATGGCAACCCACTCCAGTATTCTTGTTTGGAGAGTATCATGGACAGAGGAGCCTCGTGGGCTACAGTCCATGGAGTCACAGAGTCGGACATGACTGAAGCGACTTAGCATGCACGCACTTTCCCTACTGTAAATATTCTGTGGTTAACTGATGACAACTAAAGCAAGAGGTGGGCGTACCTTCTATAGTAAGTAGAGACTGCACGGCAGGGTTAAGAAAGCACTAGGTGGCTCAGTGGTAAAGAACCCGCCTGCAATGCAGAAGACGCAGGTTTGCTCCCTGGGTCAGGAAGATCCCCTGGAGAAGGAAATGACAACCCACTCCAGTACTCTTGCCTGGGAAATTTCATGGACAAAAGAGCCTGGCCAGCTATAAAGTCCACAGGGTCGCAGAGTCGGACACGACTGAGCGACTGAGCAGCAGCAGCATTCTACGCAGGCTGACAGGAGGATCTCCTGCAGCAGGGCCTATCTGCAGCCTGTCTGCTCGGTTTAACCGCTGGGTTTACCCAGACTGCAAAGGCAGGCTGCTTCGCTACAGACGCTCTAAGACAGGCTCTGAGCTAAGGTGAGGCAAGGAGTGACGTCCACCCCACTTTTGAAGGATACCGCGGGAAGACCCCCTTTCTCCTCAAACACGGATGGGGGTGGTGGAGCAACCAGCCTGAACTGGAAGACAGGAAATGGCATCTGGGACAGCAGCACACACTGTCCCCTCCCCACCCATAGGCACTCACTCAATCTAAAGCCACACACAACAGATTTTCTTTTTTGTGGTAAAGGAAATTTTTTAAAACAAAATTGAGGATTCTATTATAAATTATCTACAAAAAGAAGTTAAAAATTCTACAAAACTCCTAAATCAGGACTTTAGGAATTGTCACACTGGTTTTCCACTAAGACTCAAAGAGACCTGAAGCAGGGGTCCCAGCGGGAAGCAGCATCTCAAGGACCCTCTCACAGCACTTCGGGGGACAGGGGCTGCCCACGGGCCTGCAGAGGGTGACCTGACCCCACCTTCACAGACTCTCTGGGAGCTGGGACACACTCGGAGAAACACAGAGTCCAAGAGGCCCTGGTGACCTCGTCAACTTACCCCGCCTGACAACTTAATCACCCTGACCTTGGAGCTGACGTGCGGCCCATCTCCACCGCCGCTGTTGGCCCGGTGCATGACAGTCCTTTTGGCGCCGGGCTTGGCCTCCGGGGGCCGGCCTTGGAGGGATGTGGTGCGAGCGGTCTGCGAGGTGGGCGGCGGCCCCTCCACGTCGGCGGGCTTTGCCTGCAGGACTCTGTGCTGAGCTGGACTCTGAGGTATGGTTCTGGCCTGTCTCAAGGGTTTCAGTGGTTTCACCTGCTGTCCTGGATACTGTGTGTGAGCACCAGACGGCACAAAGCCCGATGTTTTGGGTGGAACGTTTGCAACAGCCGCATCCTGGTTTTTGACGAGGAGTCTGTTTTTCACATTGGGTCTGACCGGAGGCCCTGGGAAGGGGAGCAGTGGGTCACCGTTGGCAGGTGGTAGGGCGGGCGTGTGCTCGCCGGGCGTGGCAGGGGCGGGTGGGGCACAGAGCTGGAGCTGCTGCTGCTGCTGCTGCTGCTGGGCTAGCCGCTCGAGCAGCTCCTTCTTCCGGGCGCCGGCCTGCTGCTGCCGCCGCAGCTCCTTCTGCTTCAGGATCTCCTCCCGCAGGCGCTTCTGCTCCTCTATCTTCAAGCGGTACAGCCTCGTTTCTTCATCTTCATCAGGGAACTGAAACCAGAAACACACGGGATTTACTCTGGAGGACGAGGCGAGCTACGGTTCCAGTCTGTTTCAACAAACTTAAGGAAAGGCTCTTTCTAAAAACCCTTTAATTCAGGATCTGAAAGAAACCATTCAATCTGCCTATATACTTTAAGTGGAACTCCTTCCCCGGGGGAGGGAAAAAAAATTTACACAGCTAAAGCTAATTTGGAAAATCTTATCAGAATATTAAAAATGAAATAATGTAAATTTCCACCCATTTACAACTTTAAATCAATTAAACTATTCATTTACGATATCAAAATATGTTTGAAATGGAAACTGCAACAGCAGGGAGGCCCTGCTGTCACACAGGTTTTATCTAGCTCTTCTCTGACGAACCAACAAAAGGTGGGGTGTAAATGACCTGAAAGGGCCTGATTAGAACTATTGATTTTTCGTACAGAATTTTCAGTCTGATCTCAAACTCATTTGTCACAGAATAATTGCTTATAATGAACAGCCAAGTCAATCTCTCTGACCTTGAACTCATGCACTCTCCTCAGAATCAAAATGCTGCCAACTGCAGTATTGGAATATTAATGGTATATAAGGGATGCCTTTAATATGCCAGCCTCAAACCACTCTAAGTCTATCCAAAGAATCTTTATAAACTCCGATAATGTTCCAAAAAAAGCATTCAGAGAGGAAACTTTATTAGAAGTTAAGCATGCTTAAAATTGTAATAATTTTCTTTCAAAAATATCATAGATATCATCACTCACAGAACCTTTACAAGAGAATGTAATAGGGTTTAATCTACCCAGAATTCACTGCTAACAAATAAACCTTACAAGTTTGGAATTAAAAGACCAAAGCTTCCCTCATAGCTCACTCGATAAAGAATATGCCTGCAGTGCAGGAGACCTGGGTTCGATCGCTAGGTCGGGAAGATCCCCTGAAAAAGGGACTAGAACCCACTCCAGGATTCTTGCTTGGAGAATCCCACGGACAGAGGAGCCTGGCGGGCTACAGTTCCATGGGGCTGCAAGAATAGGACATGACCGAGCGACTAAACCACCACCGTAAGATTAAAACACCGCTGAGGTTGCTGGTGTCCCCAGGGCCCACGCACTGGGCCCACAAGACACAGAGCCGAGGCCTCGCTACCTACCTGCATCTCAGAAGCAGTTCTGACCAACTCGGTCATCTAACTTNCAGCTCCTTCTGCTTCAGGATCTCCTCCCGCAGGCGCTTCTGCTCCTCTATCTTCAGGCGGTACAGCCTCGTTTCTTCATCTTCATCAGGGAACTGAAACCAGAAACACACGGGATTTACTCTGGAGGACGAGGCGAGCTACGGTTCCAGTCTGTTTCAACAAACTTAAGGAAAGGCTCTTTCTAAAAACCCTTTAATTCAGGATCTGAAAGAAACCATTCAATCTGCCTATATACTTTAAGTGGAACTCCTTCCCCGGGGGAGGGAAAAAAAATTTACACAGCTAAAGCTAATTTGGAAAATCTTATCAGAATATTAAAAATGAAATAATGTAAATTTCCACCCATTTACAACTTTAAATCAATTAAACTATTCATTTACGATATCAAAATATGTTTGAAATGGAAACTGCAACAGCAGGGAGGCCCTGCTGTCACACAGGTTTTATCTAGCTCTTCTCTGACGAACCAACAAAAGGTGGGGTGTAAATGACCTGAAAGGGCCTGATTAGAACTATTGATTTTTCGTACAGAATTTTCAGTCTGATCTCAAACTCATTTGTCACAGAATAATTGCTTATAATGAACAGCCAAGTCAATCTCTCTGACCTTGAACTCATGCACTCTCCTCAGAATCAAAATGCTGCCAACTGCAGTATTGGAATATTAATGGTATATAAGGGATGCCTTTAATATGCCAGCCTCAAACCACTCTAAGTCTATCCAAAGAATCTTTATAAACTCCGATAATGTTCCAAAAAAAGCATTCAGAGAGGAAACTTTATTAGAAGTTAAGCATGCTTAAAATTGTAATAATTTTCTTTCAAAAATATCATAGATATCATCACTCACAGAACCTTTACAAGAGAATGTAATAGGGTTTAATCTACCCAGAATTCACTGCTAACAAATAAACCTTACAAGTTTGGAATTAAAAGACCAAAGCTTCCCTCATAGCTCACTCGATAAAGAATATGCCTGCAGTGCAGGAGACCTGGGTTCGATCGCTAGGTCGGGAAGATCCCCTGAAAAAGGGACTAGAACCCACTCCAGGATTCTTGCTTGGAGAATCCCACGGACAGAGGAGCCTGGCGGGCTACAGTTCCATGGGGCTGCAAGAATAGGACATGACCGAGCGACTAAACCACCACCGTAAGATTAAAACACCGCTGAGGTTGCTGGTGTCCCCAGGGCCCACGCACTGGGCCCACAAGACACAGAGCCGAGGCCTCGCTACCTAC
Organism: Raphicerus campestris; assembly: GCA_006410735.1. Lineage (NCBI taxonomy): Eukaryota > Metazoa > Chordata > Mammalia > Artiodactyla > Bovidae > Raphicerus > Raphicerus campestris. The sequence continues at coordinate 402,561 of SJYW01011961.1, forward strand.
CTGCATCTCAGAAGCAGTTCTGACCAACTCGGTCATCTAACTTCAAATAGCAAATCTGAAGCTGGAAGGGACATTAGGGGAAGACAGGAAAACAGACGTTCAGAAAGCCCAGGAGCCAGGTCATCCTGGGGCAACAGTAACAGGTCCAGAGGGCCCACTGTTTCTAAGGCAGGACAGTTAACACTCACTCGGATTTTTCCCCAAGGAGTCGAAAAAACAGTTACAGTATGCTCAAGAATATAGGTAGAACTATTTCGAAATAGATTTGTCCTTTATTATATCATTATCAACTGGGTGAATATAAGAGAAATCACATTTCACATTTACCTAAGCAAAACAAATAGAAGACTTTAAAAAGCAAAAAAAAAAAACCCCCACACAAAAATCTGTACTCCTGGTTCCACTCCACGTACACTGTGGCCACCTGCAAGTTCCACCTCATGCACAAAGTGCCCGCTTTCCTCTAGAGAAGGTGTCTTCAGAAGCCTGCTTAAACCAGCTCCTATGGGAGGGACGGGCAGATGTGCCCATTTTATTTAGCCACTGTCACCATACAAGTGTATGTGACCTCACTTTTCTGAGCCAAATCCATTTATACCTGAGTTAGGAACCACCTATATAAACTAAAAGCAAGATAAAACTATTAGCAAAGATGTCTAAATAATCCCAGTCCACTTTGTAAATCTACATTATTTTTTTATATATTGATTTTAAAACTGCAATGTCACCCTTCTTCTAATAATATGTTTTTACATATTAGCTCAATATTTTTACTTTATATTTACACTTCTGATTTGGAAGCATTACTGTAACAGCTGCTACAATAATTTACTGGAAGACAATCTAATAAGAAAACACAACTTGCTTATATTCTTACCTGAGCAAAGTCTTTGTGCCATTACTCTTTTATACATTAAGTCGAGTAACATTAAGTTAACACACAGTAATTCTTTCTTACATTCTACACAGCACTATAAGATTAGCATAACTTTCACAGACAGGTCTTCCGCCATGTCTGACACACACCAACAGCACGGGACATGTGGAGCACCAGGCCCAGAGCCGCTCTGCTGCGATGGCAGTGGGCCGTGCAGGGGTGTGCCCTGGCCTGCACTACACTGGACACCCAGGCTTTGTGAAAGCGGCATCCCATGAGCCACTGCCCTCCGTGTCTGTAATTCTAGGGGAGCCCAGAGGGAACTCCAGGGGTCCCAGAGGGAAGCTGCAGGGAAGCACTCGATAAGCACACTCACTACTTGGACAGGAGACCAACGGACGGAAGAGGCTTGTCCCAGGAGTAAGTAAGCTAATAAATTTTACTAATGGAAAGAAATATTCTAAAAATTTTAAGCTTCATGACTAAGCAATCAAAACTGTATCAAATAACATCTCAATTGGAAATCACGTAGAACACTAACGTGCATTTTTATTTATTCTTACCTATTTATACCTAGTTAGAAATCAGCAAAAATATACACTATTCAAAACAAAATGCGCTCACCCTCCATCTTATTTAAACATCCATAAAGCTGGTCCTGCCTCCTGGGAGCCCAGTGTGAAAGCAGAGCGAGCCGCAGGAGCGTGGAGTGCGCGTCAGGGGTCGGCTAGCTGAGGCTCCCAGGCCAGACTCAGCCAGCACCGACTCCTCACACAGAGTGGGCCCGGCACACAGCTGTGCCCACCCACGCGGCAGCCGTCACAGCTGCTTCTGTGCTAAGCCTAAAGAGCCCAGTCATTCTGAGAGACCATCCGGACTATGAAGCCTGAGATACGTATCATCTGGGCCTTTTAGAGAAGCCGTCTGTTAAGATTCCTGATATACATAGACTGTGCAATATGTGACTGCAACTGTATAAATACATAAACACAATCTAATACAGGGCCAGTGAGAATGAAACTATCTTCTATGAATATGGTGGTTAAGCTACAAGGAGGAACGGGTGAAAAAGAAAGTGGGAAGATTCTGGGAAGAACACACTGGACGCTAAGCGTGCTCTAGGCAGGTTAAGAAGTGCTTCCCTCTTACCTAAGAGGCACAGGTTGATTGTAAGATCTCCCTGTTTGAGACCAAGTATTATTTTTTAATTAAAAAGGGAAAAAAAGCCCCACCTCTGGTTCGGTCTTTGCTTCCTCTTTGGGCTGACCCACAGGGCTAAGCGGCTTGACTCTCCCTTCGGCCTTCCCCTGCGTGTTCCTGGGCCCCACCCCGGGCCTCGAGGGGGGAGACGTGCTCACGATGGGCTTCACCTGAGCCGCAGGTGTGGAGGAGCAGCGACTGGCACTCATCTCTATGACATGAGACGGCGCGATCGGTAACTCGCGCAAATTGCTGTTTCTTGGAGCAGTCGGCTGCATCTGCTGCATCGGTCGCTTGGTCACGTTCTGAGAAGCAGCGTTCTGTCACAGGAAGCAAGAAATGCTCGTCACAGCTGGAGCTTCGGGAGGAGAAACTGGGCACATGAGAGCAATCTGACTGAGTGAGTGACTGCTCTTTTGGGAGGTGGACACTGTCCTGCTGGGAAGCCTCTTCTTGCTATATAAATGCCTCCTGCTCTCTGTAGCAGCATACCCTAGAGCTAAACCCTGGGACTGGGAAAGGCACCACACTGTCCTGTGGACAGCCTCCTCTGTAAGGATATTACACCAGTTGACCGCAGGAGGTGCCTTACAGGACGGTGACATTTTTAACAGAATCAACAGAGCAATCAACTCCTATATGAGGAGTCAGCTGAGCTACCGGAACCCCCATGGTCAACGGGCCCCTAGGTTCCAGGTAGAACAAAGAATGAGGCATGAAGTTAGTGCCCTGAAAACACTATACTCTGGAGGAGAGAGATGCCCGAAGGTTTCCTCGGAGAGGACGCCTGTCAGTCATGCTCGTTCTCAGGACTCTCAGCGACCCCGCAGCTCGAGGAGCGTGCNAGCCGTCACAGCTGCTTCTGTGCTAAGCCTAAAGAGCCCAGTCATTCTGAGAGACCATCCGGACTATGAAGCCTGAGATACGTATCATCTGGGCCTTTTAGAGAAGCCGTCTGTTAAGATTCCTGATATACATAGACTGTGCAATATGTGACTGCAACTGTATAAATACATAAACACAATCTAATACAGGGCCAGTGAGAATGAAACTATCTTCTATGAATATGGTGGTTAAGCTACAAGGAGGAACCGGTGAAAAAGAAAGTGGGAAGATTCTGGGAAGAACACACTGGACGCTAAGCGTGCTCTAGGCAGGTTAAGAAGTGCTTCCCTCTTACCTAAGAGGCACAGGTTGATTGTAAGATCTCCCTGTTTGAGACCAAGTATTATTTTTTAATTAAAAAGGGAAAAAAAGCCCCACCTCTGGTTCGGTCTTTGCTTCCTCTTTGGGCTGACCCACAGGGCTAAGCGGCTTGACTCTCCCTTCGGCCTTCCCCTGCGTGTTCCTGGGCCCCACCCCGGGCCTCGAGGGGGGAGACGTGCTCACGATGGGCTTCACCTGAGCCGCAGGTGTGGAGGAGCAGCGACTGGCACTCATCTCTATGACATGAGACGGCGCGATCGGTAACTCGCGCAAATTGCTGTTTCTTGGAGCAGTCGGCTGCATCTGCTGCATCGGTCGCTTGGTCACGTTCTGAGAAGCAGCGTTCTGTCACAGGAAGCAAGAAATGCTCGTCACAGCTGGAGCTTCGGGAGGAGAAACTGGGCACATGAGAGCAATCTGACTGAGTGAGTGACTGCTCTTTTGGGAGGTGGACACTGTCCTGCTGGGAAGCCTCTTCTTGCTATATAAATGCCTCCTGCTCTCTGTAGCAGCATACCCTAGAGCTAAACCCTGGGACTGGGAAAGGCACCACACTGTCCTGTGGACAGCCTCCTCTGTAAGGATATTACACCAGTTGACCGCAGGAGGTGCCTTACAGGACGGTGACATTTTTAACAGAATCAACAGAGCAATCAACTCCTATATGAGGAGTCAGCTGGGCTACCGGAACCCCCATGGTCAACGGGCCCCTAGGTTCCAGGTAGAACAAAGAATGAGGCATGAAGTTAGTGCCCTGAAAACACTATACTCTGGAGGAGAGAGATGCCCGAAGGTTTCCTCGGAGAGGACGCCTGTCAGTCATGCTCGTTCTCAGGACTCTCAGCGACCCCGCAGCTCGAGGAGCGTGCAGATCCATGAGAAGCCAGCTAGGGAGCACCCACGGCGGTTCAGCTCAAGGCTGGGGGCGTCGTCTGCCGCTCTGCTTATAAGATGAAGTCCAGGTTACAAAGCACCCTCTTTCCAGATCTAGAAATTCTTTCCAATTTTTTGTATCATTTTAGTCTCTATGTTACTTAAAGAAAAACACAGGTTTGCTTCCCTGGTGGTTCAGACAAGAAAGAATTCACCTGCAATGGAAATGACCTGGGTTCGATCCCTGTGCGGGGAAGATCCCCTGGAGAAGGAAATGGCAACCCACTCCAGTACTCTTGCCCGGAAAATCTCATGGACAGAGGAGGCTGGTGGGCTATAGTCCATGGGGTCACAAAGAGTCGGACACGACTGAGGTGACTTAGCATGCATGCATCTAATGGCGACTAGTCTTTGCCTTTCAAAGCAGCAGGCTAGTCTCTTTCAGTGCCTGGCAAGCCACACAGCTGTTGACGGCGCTTGAACCAATGGGGCTCTCCCCATGATTAAGCTCCATGAAGGCAGGAAACGCGCCTCTCTTGTGCCCTGCTCTACTGCCAGGAACTAGAGTAGCGCCTGACAACAAAGGATGTTTAGTACATTCTTCCTGAATTCACTGACGTATGCATTAGTTGGCCAAGGAGTTAGAGATAATCTCAGTACCAAGTAATAAACCACTGGCAAAGGTAGAATAACTATCACCCAAAAATATTTTCTAAATTATGTGTCAATCAACCTCATCTATCACTACAGAAATAGACAGATACACCAAAGTCCTGTGCCAGAACAGGCGTCCCTGGAGGCGGCTGAGGACACGGGACACTCACGTGCCGCAGCCCCGGGCGCTGGGGGCACTGTATCCGGCTGCTGCTGGGCTGAGGCTGGGTCGCCGGCATGTGAGGCCTGAACTGGGGCTGAGCCACGGGCATCAGCGGCGGGGGCGGCACGGAGAGGTGGTGGTGGTGCTGCTGCGGCTGGTGTGGAGGCTGGTGCGGCGGGGGCGGCTGCAGCGGGGGCTGCAGCGGGGGCTGGAGCGGGGGCTGCGGCTGCGGCTGTGGCTGCGGCTGGTGTGGCGGGGGCAGCGGGGGGTGCAGCGGCCCCTTCCAGGCCAAAAGAGAGAGAGAAGACAGTTTACCACGTGTGAACTACTCACACTCCAGTGCAGCCACTTCCCTAAAGACCCCAACACCAGAAGGAACTTCAAGTGGCACTAAAATTTCATTTCAGATTGGTTGCTGAAGGTGAGTAAAAACCTTAAAGGCAGTAATAAGCCCAAAGCTACTATCTGGCATTTTCCATCTGCTCTAAACCCTCACATTCTGACTTCCAGGAATGTATTCTGAGGCAATAACTATGGAGGAAGGAAGCACAGCCTCGGGGACACTCTCTGCAGCACTGTGTCTAATACCCAAGCACTGAAAGAACCAACATGTGCCTGCACTGGGGACAGCCAGATAACGCCAACTTCTGCAGCAGCAGAAGATGCTCACCATCATGAAAAGATGGCAGGAAGACGCTACCTGGGGAAAGAGAGCATCAGGAGGATGCCAGCACTGAGACGAAGGTGGAACCAAAGTGAACCCATGCCTGTGGCAGCGAAATAGAGGAGTCCTCATCACTGGTCCACCAGGGAATTCTCAAATTATATTTTTTTTAATAAAATAATTTAGGAAGAAAATTTTTATCGTTAACATCTTAAGAAATAACCATTTATCTGTTTTTATTTTAGGTACATATTCTGTGTGGTTTCTAAATAATTGGTTCAAGCATATCATCATCACACACCTTAAAAGGAAACTTAAAATACAAGAGGAAAGCTTCTGGGAAAGAGCACACGCCAGCAGCCGATGAAAAGGCCCACCAGCAGAGGGCACTCAAATCTCTCAAATAATAAGGCAGCAGCAACCCGTTCTTCCCCAGCTACACTCTGAAGGAACGTGATCTGACAAAGAACCTGACTTCCTGTTAACCTTCTGAGAATCTTGCAGTGATAAGCGAAGGTATTATCAAAACATGTCCTAATTTTATTAGCAATACATAGAACATCCTTTACAAAATCTTAATACTGAATTGTTCATTTCCCCAAAAACTGACAATCAATCACTATCTCCATTTTTCCTATGGTTAAGAAAAGAAGCAATATTAAGAAAGCTGTCTTTAATCAAGAGTACATTAAGTTTAACCTCTGTTCTCTAAACACTCTCCACATCTCAGTAGGCTAGACTGAAAAGGTGGAGCTTGTCCTTCGGATTCTGAACCACAAGCCACTCACCTGCAGACTGGGCTGCGTGTGGGTGGGCAGGAAGGGCTGTCCCGGGCCCGGCAGGAAGGGCTGGCGAGGAGGGATGAAGGGCCTCGTGGCCGCAGAGCCCGGCTGGCTGAAGTGCAGGAGCCCCACAGGCCCTGGCGGCTGGAGGGCTGGCCTCACGGGCCTCTCTCTGGGGAACGCAGGCTGCTGCCCCTGCTGACTGAACGCTGGGCCGGGCTGGGTGAACGGCAGGGGGCTGGGCGTGGGCACCGGGTGACCGCTGCTGAGGAGCGTGGGAGGAGGTGGCGGCGGGGGGGGACTTCGTTGCTCCAGGAAGAGATGGCTTGGGAACCTTGGCTCACCTGAAACTGAGGGGATTTGCAACGTTAATTGCCTCTAGTTGCATAGAGCACGTCGTAGAAACCCGCTTTATGGACTGTTCTGCTAAGGACAGAAGTTCCACGCAGTGGCTGGGGGTGAGTATCTGAAAAGAGCGCTAGGTTCTGCCTCTGTTTCCAGACCGCTTCCTCAGTTATTCTCAATAGAGGATGGCCTCTTTCGTGGGAGGTCTTCCCATTTCAGATGCCACTAGTGTCCAATTACAGCCTCTGAAATGACAGGCAGGGCTATGGCACAGAAACCTGACTCTTCAGAGAATCTCCGGATGGGGGCCGAGCACGGATAAAGCATGGACATGGCCAGGCACACGGCCTCCCACGGCTCTGCTCCCGTCCTCCGCACCCTCCTTTACCTCCTAAGAAGAAAGGGTCTCGCTCCTGGGGCGGGGGCGGGGCCCTCCACTGGTCCTGAAGAGGAAGCCGAGGGGGCTGGCTGAAGCTGTTGGGGACGGGGCCAGGCGTGTGCTGCGGGAACTCTGGAGGGCCCTAAAGAACAGCAGGAAGGCGGGAAAATAAGCAGTAATGTTCAGAAAAGTGTATCTGTGTTAAGTTTTCCTCTGAAAACATCAAGTAACTGATCTCCTACAGCTCCACCCCCATCTACATACAACCTCCTGTTACAAAATAGGTGTATTTTGTATATCTCTCTCATAATTAAACAGTCAACCATCAAAATGCAACACCTAACATTCAGTGTTTGCACAGTACTACAGAACCAGTAGAATATTATTTTTAAGCTTACTGAAATCCACACAATTATTGACCTTCTTGCCCATTAATCTGAAAGACGAAATGTATACTTCCAGTGCTCCTGACATTTATCTTCTCAAACATGCTACTCTTTGCTGCCTTTCTGACAGGACCATAAGCCACAGCTATGAAGCTGCTTCACTTCAGAAGAAGAAAAAGAAACTGAATGTGTACTCTAACAAAAACCAGCCCTGTCTGATGAAATAGGAAAATGTGAAAAGGTTTAAGAAACCACGTTACTGCAGAAGAAATACTGCAGTCAGATCCCACCGGCTAAAGACTCTGAACCCTTACAGATTACCGTTCTTCAAGAACTACGTGTTATTAGTAAAAGTTTACCAAAAAAAAAAAAAAAAAAAACCCTAAAATTACTTACTTCTTCTTCAGACAGTATTTTATAACTTTAAGTGAAATATCATCTATAAAAATTCTGAATCACTGTATTATATACCTGGAACTAATATTGTAAATCAACTAATCTTGATTCTTAAAAAGTCACTTTTTTCAAGTATTTATGGAGAATTTTTAAAAATACATTTACTTAAGAAAGCCCCACATTTTTTCCTACTTATTTTTTCCAGAAATTCATTAATTATATATACTATCATTCAATAACACTTCATTAAGTATTTCTCAACTTAAAAATCACATTTCCCATAAACTTGAAACTCTAATGATTTTCCTGTCCTTTTATTACTAATATAACTAGCTAGTCTCTCTAAGTGTGGCATTATATTAAATGTCGAAAACACTTTGGCAAACTACATTTGCTTTCCTTCTCTCTTTAAACAGCTGCTCTCTCCACAGTGTTTTAAGGGTAATGCAAAATGAACACCAGAATAACCACCACAAACCTGTAAGACCATTGGCTATATGACATCAACAAAATTACATTTAGACACAAACATTACTTCTTCATACAAAGACACAGAGACATGTGGTCAGAAAGCCGCAAAGATGAAATTCTTGTAGTCTGTGTCTATGTGGGTGACATCTAGGGCATTCTCACCTCACAATGTTTGACAGCTGACATAAGGGAACATCACTTCTCACTCTAGATAAAGGCATCAATTAAGATACAACCGAAGTAATGAATATTGGGAACTGACAAATGTCGGATTTATAACTGAGAATACATAACCCTATACTCTCAGACTAAACCATCACATTTTTGTACCCCTAATAAATGTATATATTTTTAATACAATGTTAATTTGAAACTTCTAATATGATGCTGTGATACAGATACTCTTCAATATTGCACTAACTCAATAATACGCTGGAAAAGCCTATCTCTACCAGCATCAGCTATCCTACACTGATACTGACTGGTCAAATCGCTCTAGGAATCCCGATGGACTTGCCTTCTGTCTTCCACTGCCACTTTCCCCCGTTTTAAAATGACTCGTGTTTTTGTGCAGTCAACGAAATATGTAGCGCGCATTTACATGGGTATTTTGTCAAGTAACTTAAAAAGAACAATTATTAATAAAGTATAAAATACAGCATTAATATCCTGTCTGTAGTTTTACAGACTTTCTTCCTCACATGTAAATGTATTTCAAAACTTTCTGGATGATAACATATTAGCAATCAAGGTCCAATCATTTTTTTTTAATGCTTAAATCATTTTTCTTGTAGTGGCCCAGAAAATGAAATTTAAAATTGTCTGCCCTCTGTTTTATGACAAGGTTTGACTCGTCACACTGCCTCCCATCTGTGCAACGCGATATACAAATTAGCAACGCTCACCTAAGTAAAACCGGGGCTCAACTATATGGCTTGCTTCCTCAAGCTATTATGGACTATACTCACCTATACTATGGAGTATAAACACCAAGAGACAGTTTCAAAGAGACCAACACAAAAGGGACAGATAAGAGACATTAACTACACCACAGCCTCAAACAAGGTACTGGGTGTAAAAGGTAAAAGAAATCACTAAATTTAAAGCCTTACAAAAATGAAACACATGTACTTTTCATGAGGTTTTAGCTTACAAAAAGTAAAACATTAACACATACCTGAAGACAAGTAAAAAACATTTTCAACTTTATAGCATCCTAAGAAATGTTAGCTCCCTGCAGATAACTGCACGGGGATCACGTGTAAGCTGATGCATGTGGCCTGCGTCAGGCCACCAGGGCAGGGTGTGCCTGGATGCAGGTCTGGCAGGGCAGACAGCACCCCGAGAGGCCTCAGGAAAGCCACGTGGATGTGGAAGTGCCCGTCGTTGGCAGGAGGACGGCTGTGCCAGGAAAGGCCCTCACTCTGGCTGACCCACCCGTGTGCGGAGAAGTGGGCATGAGACACCGGGGATGGACCCAGGGGGGCTTACTGGTGCCGTCACTGGGACCTGGGGTCGATGCCCTGCCTCCCTGGCTAGTCTGACAGCCCCCAGGGCATGTGGTGGGAGACTCGGGGACCGAGTGAGGCCCAGCCGGAGTCAGCACCAAGGCTCGTGTCTGGGTACCATCACAAGAGGGGGAGAGAGACCCTCCCTGTTTCCCAGGACTCAGTCTCCGCGCGAGAGCCCCTGCTTCCAGCGCACTCCCGTGGGGCAGCAGCAGTGGCCGCAGCCATCAGCACAGGAGTCAAGTCGCTCTGCAAAGCCGGCGCGAGCACCTGCTTCGCAGGCAGGACGGGCGGGGACCAGACATGACGGCCACGGCCTCCACCGCCCCGGCTCCCGCCCTGCCGGCCTGAGCTCCCCAACGCACAGTGAGAGCGGAGGGACGTGCCCAACTTCACAGCCAAGGAAATCATATCATGTGACACTGTTATATTTTACTTCTTAATCGTAGATTTCAGTACCCAAGAAAAACAAGTTAAAATACATTAAGGGAAGTTTCAATGCATATAAGTCATCAAAATGACTAAATCTGGGGATTCTAAAAATGATACTTTCCTGACTCAGACATGAAAATCACAGTTGATAACTATTATGCAAAACATGAGTTCTGGAAACCACTGCATTCTGTATGAATGTCCACATCCTGATTTCTTCGGGAAAATGTTCACCCTGTGCTTCTGTTTCAACCAAAATGTGAGCCCTTTCATAATCCCCTGGTTCATAAACTCCCTCTTTCCTGTCCCTCCTTCATTCTCCTGCCAGTGGTCTGTCCCAGGGCCTCGCTGCTCCAGGAGACACTGTGTGCGCCCGGGCAAAGATGGGCCCCTGAGCCCGCGTCCCCACAGGGCCTCCAGCACTCCTGGGTGGAGCTCTACACGCCGCCTCAGACCCCCACCAAGCTGCCACTTCCTCTTGACGGGCCCAGCAGCGTCAGTCCCTCGCAGCTCCCTGGCTGCCGGGACACTCTCCCGCGCTCTCACCCCTCGGGCTCCCACCCCTGAGGCTTTCTCCCCAGCTGCACCGCCATCCACCGGGAACTTTCTGCCATGAACCATGCACTCCAGGCTAATGTTAGCAGTACTCTATAGAGACTTGTATTCGCATTCTGATACTGCATTTGGCCAGTTTTCACATAAAAACAGGAACAAGATGCTGAATTACAACAGCAGTTGGAACTATTACACTACTGATTTGCCGACAAGCTTTCAGTCTGAACTACAGTTAGCACACTTGAGGACCCGCAACTCATGAGCTGTGTCAGTCACTGCTATGCTAGTGAGTTCACAAAAGAGGACAGAGAGAGATGGTATCAGAAAAAAGGATGGGAAGAGTAAAAAGCGTTTTCTAAGAAAGAGAGCGAGTCCTGTAAGGCTGTTTCCACTCAGTGCTGTTTCGGACGGATCACTGGGAAGCAGCATCACTCATGGGAACTTTTACTAACTTAAAAACTCTCACCAGCCCCCCTAAGAAAAGACAGAGCTTAACTTCTGTTGTTCAGAAGCACTGTTCTCAGAGCCCCTCGTCCAGGGCTTCCAGCAGCCCACCCAGCCCAGCCCACTTCCGCTCTGGTCCCAAGCGGCCACTGAAGGACACACAAGGTCTGCAGTGTTGCCGGCTGTACCATCGGCATCTGGACGGCAGAAGAGGAAGAGCTACACATGCAGAAGAATCACTCCAGAGCTGCCGCCTCCGCCCAGCTCCCCAGAAGCCAGCAGCGGCGGATTCTCTGTCTTGCTTCCCTGATTCTGCTCACAGTTCAGAGAAGCTTGAAGAACTTCCTAACTTTTCTGTCCTGCCAACAAACACGGCTTTCTTCGTTACTTAACATGTGAAGTCACAATACTTCACAGCATTTCTCCTATCAGGCTCACATCACGCTGGGAAAACACTCAGCGTGTTCCTCTGACATCTGCGGTTATTTATAAACCCTGCCTTTTGTTTATAAACGCACCTCAGAGCCACAAGTCTCACCCCCGCAGATGAAGATCTGAAAGGCACTGGTCATGTGGCTGCTGCAACGGAGCTCTTTACTTAAAAACCTCTCTCTCCTTCCATCACACAGGAGATTTCAACTCCGCCCAAACACAGGTTCTCCCATGACAGATTAGGAAAAGTGTCTGTGGAGAAACACACTGGCTTTCCCCACTGTAAATTAGTAGGAAGCTTGCTACTTTTTGACTTTTACTTTGCAGAGGCGGAAAGCAGGGCACACATCCTCTCCTTAACCCCTTCAGCCTTTCCTAAAAGGAAGCAGTTACAGAGTTACAAGAATGACCTCAAAGGAGACGGATGTAGCTAGTTTTCAGAAAAAATTCCATGCTGCCTGACGGTCTCTAAACACTTTCAGATTTCCTGGGAGATTATTTTGAATATTTCTAACTTCTAAGGACAATTTTTGATATTAAACTGAACATATATAGGATTATGAATCTTGCCCCCCTTGGCATCTTCAGATTGTGATTTTTAACTCCCTCCCAAACCTTCTTCCCTTTTACTAATCATCCCTGTGCTAACAGCATGTACCCAACCATTCAGGTGTTCTTTAGCAATATATAACAAAGCCGCAGAGTTCTTGCTACATCAGTAATACTTCGGAGAAGGCAATGGCATTCCACTCCAGCACTCTGGCCTGGAAAATCCTATGGACAGAGGAGCTTGGTAGGCTATAGTCCATGGGGTCACTAGGCTATAGTCCATGGGCTCACTAAGAGTCAGATTCGACTGAGCGACTTCACTTTCACTTTTCACGCATTGGAGAAGGAAATGGCAGCCCATTCCAGTGTTCTTGCCTGGAGAATCCCAGGGACAGGGGAGCCTGGTGGGCTGCCGTCTATGGGGTCGTACAGAGTCGGACACGACTGAAGTGCCTTAGCAGCAATACTTTGGAAGGAATGATGTTAAAGCTGAAACTCCAGTACTTGGGCCACCTTGTGCGAATAGTCAACTCTTGGAAAAGACTCTGAATCTGGGAGGGATGAGGGGCAGGAGGAGAAGGAGACGACA
>SJYW01011961.1:416000-426745 GCA_006410735.1 Raphicerus campestris
TGTAAAAGAATGAAATTAGAACATTTCCAAACATCATACAAAGATAAACTCAAAATGGATTAAAGACTTAACTGTAAGACCAGAAAGTACAAAACTCTTAGAGGAAAACAGACAGTACACTCTATGACATAAATCACAGCAAGATCCTCTATGACCCACCTTTTAGGGTAACGGAAGTAAAAACAAAAATAAATGAGTGGGATCTAATTAAACTTAAAAGCTTTTGCACAGCAAAGGAAATTATAAACAAGGTGGAAAGACAACCCTCAGAATGGGAGAGAAAGACGCTTACTCCTTGGAAGAAAAGTTATGACCAACCTAGATAGTATATTCAAAAGCAGAGACATTACTTTGCCGACTAAGGTCTGTCTAGTCAAGGCTATGGTTTTCCCTGTGGTCATGTATGGGTGTGAGAGTTGGTCTGTGAAGAAGGCTGAGCACCAAAGAATTGATGCTTTTGAACTGTGGTGTTGGAGAAGACTCTTGAGAGTCCCTTGGACTGCAAGGAGATCCAACCAGTCCATTCTAAAGGAGATCAGCCCTGGGATTTCTTTGGAAGGAATGATGCCTAAGCTGAAACTCCAGTACTTTGGCTACCTTATGCGAAGAGTTGACTCACTGGAAAAGACTCTGATGCTGGGAGGGATTGAGGGCAGGAGGAGAAGGGACAACAGAGGATGAGATGGCTGGATTGCATCACGGACTCGATGGACATGAGTCTGAGTGAACTCTGGGAGTTGGTGATGGACAGGGAGGCCTGGTGTGCTGCGATTCATGGGGTCACAAAGAGTCGGACATGACTGAGCGACTGAACTGAACTGAATACCAAATGTATTATCCATTTTTATAGACTCCCTCTATTCATGTAGTTTCTAGAAATTACAGAATAAATTTTAGAAGCATAATTAATTCTTCTGTATGATCTTTTGTACTTCCAGCTAGAATTGGAACACATTTACACATGTTTGAAGTTTGTCCTGATGTCGTTTCTTTGATAAGACTCTTGAACTCAGTGTGTTATATCATAGAAAACTGGCTGGAGTTGACACTAGCATGAATTTTTAGTCTCTGCTCTATCATGACAAGTAAAATACAAAGTGATTTAAATCATTCACAGTATATTTGTTAATATAACCTCTGACATATAAAAAGGTAACAAGCTGTCTGTGGCAACTCAGGGTCCCTCAAACTTCACGTTCTTGCCATTTGGAGCTGGAAGAATCCTCCTGTAATGCAGGAGACTGTCTGCAATGCAAGAGACCCGCGTTTGATCTCAGGGTTAAGAAGATCCCCTGGAGAAGGAACTGACAACCCACTCCAGTATTATTGCCTGGGAAATCCCATGGACAGAGAAACCTGGCAGGCTACAGTCCATGGAGTCACAAGAGTCAGACATGACTTAGTGACTAAACTACTACCAATTCTTTGTTGTGGGAAGCTCTTCTGTGTATTGAAGGATATTCAGCAGCAGCCTTGGCCTCGTTCTATTATGCCAATAGTAAAACTATTCCCAAAACTGTAACAACCAAAAATATTTCCATAATTTCCAAATATTTCCTGGAGGACAAAAATCACCCCTTGTTAAGAACCATTGCCTTAAACCATCCCATTTTCTGTTTAAGCTTCAGGGCTCCCATCTGTAAAATGAAAACAGCCTCCTTCTCAAGGAGTCTGAGATTCCATATCACTGTTCTCCTGGGTCTACAGCACTAGATGGTCCCCTATTCTGCTGATGTCATCATTTGGGTTTCTATTGCCATTACTATATAAATAAGCAATTTTAAATTGAATGGCTAGTAGAAGTATATAACTGCAGAGCTAGAATCATTTAAGAAGATTATCTTGCCTAAGACACTCATGTTTGAAAATCAAGTGTGAAATCAAGACCAGGGATAGAAAGTGAGCTGCACAAGTCAAATTTCTTAATACCAGGACTGGAACACAGATTTCTTACCCTTTATTTCTGCCATAATTCAAATTTTTTACTCCTCTAGATTGTCATCTTTAGAAGCATCTTACCATAAGGGTGTTATTTTCCCCTTTCTTTTATTTGATTGAAAAATACAGCTTGTAANTTGAAAATCAAGTGTGAAATCAAGACCAGGGATAGAAAGTGAGCTGAACAAGTCAAATTTCTTAATACCAGGACTAGAACACAGATTTCTTACCCTTTATTTCTGCCATAATTCAAATTTTTTACTCCTCTGGATTGTCATCTTTAGAAGCATCTTACCATAAGGGTGTTATTTTCCCCTTTCTTTTATTTGATTGAAAAATACAGCTTGTAACTTGATTCTGAGGTGACTAACAAACTTATTGAGTTCTTATCTACATACTAGCATTACTTTTTTTTCCAGCTTTATTAAGATATAACTGGCATATAATTGTAAAGGGGCCTGGTAGCTCAGCAGTGAAGAATCCTCCACCAGTGTGGGAGAGACAGAAAAGGCAAGTTTGGTACCTGGGTGGGGAAGATCCCCTGGAGAAGGAAATTGCAACCTACTCCAGTATTCTTGCCTGGGAAATCCCATGGACAGAGGAGAGTGGGGGTCTACAGTCCGTGGGGTCACAAGAGTCAGACATGACTTAGCAACTAAACAACAATATTGTGCAAGTTCTAGTTGTACAATATAATGATTTGATGTGTGCATATATTGTTAAATGATTACTACAATAAGTTAACATTCATCACCTCCCATAATTAGAAAACAATTTTCCTTATGATGAGGAATTTTGAGATCTACTCCCTGAGCAACTTTCAGATATACAAAAGAGTATTGTAAGCTGTAATCATCATGTTATACATTATATCCCTAGAATTTATTTAGCTTATAACTGGATGTTTATTTCTTTTGACCAACTTCACCCAGTTCCTCACCCCCACTGCTGGCAACCACAAATCTTTTCCCTTTTCTATGCATTTGTTTTTTCAAAGTTGTTTCCTTAGGGACTTGACATTCACTTTGACACATATATAAGGTTTGTGAAAGTTTGAACATATCCTTCCTCTTTTGTATTGAGGTGGGAAAGAAAGCTGGACATGGCATTTAAATGATTCTAAAATACTTTTTAAAATGCAAACACCAATTATTCGTTATCCAGTTGTCTGTTGCTTTTTTCCAAGGCAATGATATAAAAAATTCAAAATGACTAAATGTTGGGAAAGTAGGACACAGCTATAACTAATCAATATGGATTTGATCTTTGAGAATAAAAAAAAAGTATTATATATATATGAAAAATTCAAGAGTTTTCAAAAATATAAATTTAGGTATTTTGACATAGCTTTAAACATAATAGCATTGATTTTGTTGAAAGTCTGTTATTATAGAGAGAGTTTTAACTTCCTTCCTTTACCGAAAAGAAAAAGAGAAAGAGAAATTAACCTTCGTATTTAAACTTTTAATGTTAAGTGAGTTAATTAAAGCTTGAGCTATGATACCTTACACAAATGTTTACCAACTGGGATTCTAGCTACTAAAGGAATGTATTTTAAGGCATCCCAGTTTAGACAGTATCTGATTTTAGATACAGAAGAGTTATGTGTGCTGACGCGGTTTGGTGACTAGGGAGCACTTGTCTGATTGCAGTGCTGAGTAGATAAATCCCCTTGTACCTTTCAGGAGACTTAGTGGCTTAATCTACGCGGACATTTGAAGTGTCTGGAGTGAGACCTGATAAAAGGTGGATCAACAGGTTGTGCAGTAACTTGAGGTTAAATGCCTGCCTAGAGACTCCTAAAGATGATTCTTTTGATTTTTCTAATTGAGGTTGTTAGTGG
This sequence comes from Raphicerus campestris, assembly GCA_006410735.1. NCBI lineage: Eukaryota > Metazoa > Chordata > Mammalia > Artiodactyla > Bovidae > Raphicerus > Raphicerus campestris. The sequence continues at coordinate 419,782 of SJYW01011961.1, forward strand.
CTGTAGGAGCAGCACTATGCTAAGCGAACACTAGCAAGATGATTTTCTGACATGTCCCTATTTTAAGTAATATGGTCTCTATGAAAAAGTGGTGCCATCATTCACAGATTTTGTTTCAAAAAGCATTTATTGAACCCCTTATGCTGAGCTGGAGGAAGCACAAGCTGGAATCAAGATTGCTGGGAGAAATATCAATAACCTCAGATACGCAGATGATACCACCCTTAAAGCAGAAAGTGAAGAAGAACTAAAGAGTCTCTTGATGAAAGTGAAAGAGAGTGAAAAAGTTGGCTTAAAGCTCAACATTCAGAAAACTTAAGATCATGGCATGTGGTCACTTCATGGGAAATAGATGGGGAAACAGTGGAAACAGTGTCAGACTTTATTTTGGGGGGCTCCAAAATCACTGCAGATGGTGACTGTAGCCATGAAATTAAAAAAAAAAAAAAAACGCTTACTCCTTGGAAGGAAAGTTATGACCAACCTAGACAGCATATTCAAAAGCAGAGATATTACTTTGCAACAAAGGCCCATCTAGTCAAGGCTATGGTTTTTCCAGTGGTCATGTATGGATGTGAGAGTTGGACTATAAAGAAAGCTGAGCACCGAAGAATTGATGCTTTTGAACTCTGGTGTTGAAGAAGTCTCTTGAGAGGCCTTTGGACTGCAAGGAGATCCAACCAGTCCATCCTAAAGGAGATAAGTCCTGAATATTCATTGGAAGGACTGATGTTGAAGCTGAAACTCCAATACTTTGGCCACCTGATGTGAAGAGCTGACTCATTTGAAAAGACCCTGACGCTGGGAAAGATTTAGGGCAAGAGGAGAAGGGGACAACAGAGGATGAGATGGTTGGATGACATCACAGACTCAATGGACATTAGTTTGGGTAGATTCTGGGTGTTGGTGATAGGGAGGTCTGGTGTGCTGCAGTTCATGGGGTCACAAAGAGTCGGACACGACTGAGCAACTGAACTGAACTCTGGGTCAGGCACAGTGCTCTGTGCTCTTTTGCACTGTTTCATTTGGTTCTCACTACAGTGCCGTTACTTAAGCATTATTATTATTCCCAAAATTACAGATAAGAAATTCAAGCCCCATATGAAGACCAATAAATAACATTCTGATTTTCTAATTCCAAATACAGAAACTCCAGTACAGTGTATCTAGTTAGATAGGTATCACCATTTGGGATCAGATATTCTTGGGAACTATAGTCTGGGCAGTTACAACACAGTAACATGTCTTATGCCCTTTTGATGTGATCAGGGAAACCATCCATTGTCATCTTTCACCTGATGTGCTCTAATGAAAAGAGTTGACAGAGAACTTGAAACAGGACCATCTAGTAGCACTGACTTTTTCATTTCTTGAAGTTCAGACAGTGAGTTATTTTATACCCCCTAAATCTTCCAGAGGTAATTTTAGGAAGGATTATGGTTATGATGGTACCTGCAAGGTGGTGCAGTGGTAAAAAAATCTGCCTGTGAATGCGGGAGATGCAAGAGATACAGGATTCATCCCTGGGTCAGGAAGATCCCCTGGAGAAGGAAATGGCAACCTACTCCAGTATTCTTGCCTCAAAAACTCCATGGACAGAGGAAGCTGGTAAACTATATAGTCCATGAAGTCACAAAGAGTCATATACGACTGAGCTCAATGAAGACCATGGTAATGGTAATAATCATATTATTCCATTCTAGGAAACTATGAAGCCCTGGGTCATATTAGCACATTCCAAATTTCTTTGACAATTAATATAGCACAGAAGTGATGTTATAAATTTTGGTTAGGTACATTACCAAGGTCCATCCAAACCAGAAAATCTGTGATTTCTGACTTCATAAAGGGTAGGTAAGAGTGGTTCCCAAGTTTTCTAAAAAGAATAATAGACTTTACAATGATTGTAACTATGTTTATGAGTAAGGGGAGATGGAAGTATGGGGTTATTATCTTTCCTTGGTTTATGATAAAGTGGATTAAATAAGACTCTAGAGGTTAGTCAAGTTTAAAACAACTTGCTCCCTCCCTCCCTCCATTAGCTTAATAGCTGCTTAGAGTAAGTTACCACTCCAGACTCAGTTTCTTCAGTTGTAAAAAAGATAAAATAAATTGTACCTCTCTTAATACACTTAATGTGAAGACTAAACAGTCAAATGTATACGAAGTCCTTAGCATCTAGAACAAAGTAGTTCCCAGTAAATATTATTTATTATTGGCAATAGTATTAGTATTGAACTGTACTTCAGTAAAGCCTTTGTATTACAGGGAGATGACTCTAGTAATTGCTCCTAAAGGGTTATGTGTGTATAAAGGAAATTACGAATNCTTAGCATCTAGAACAAAGTAGTTCCCAGTAAATATTATTTATTATTGGCAATAGTATTAGTATTGAACTGTACTTCAGTAAAGCCTTTGTATTACAGGGAGATGACTCTAGTAATTGCTCCTAAAGGGTTATGTGTGTATAAAGGAAATTACGAATTTGTCTATTTCTGTGAAGATGTGAAGGCTATGAGAATTCCTCTCTTGGCATTTCTAAAAATCATGATAAATGACCAGTGATTCATTTAAAGGATAAAACAGAATTTTAAGTGAGGCAGACCCAACAGGAATGGAAGATCAGGGGAAGTCTAACTGATTATGGAAAATCATCTTTCAAGAAGAGAGCAATAAGTGTGTATGGGATTTGTAGTAATATAAGGATATGAATAAATTTTAAGCTGAGCAGGTAATGTGGAGTAATACAAAACAGGAATTATTTGGATAATGTTTATCTCTATGGAGAATGAAAATGTTTTAAAATTAAAAAGAAATCACAAGTTCACAAGGCCCAGTGGAAAAATGGCTAGACTTGAGCTTGCCCATAGGAAGCCTCAATCCCTTTTCTGCCATTTACTATATAATGAAATTGGTTGGCTTGCTCATGGTCTCTATACTCATTTTCCTCTTTTGCAAAGCAAGGTTAATACCACCTGGCATAGTCATGTTCAGTAATATTGGCTGAATGCATTCTTTGAGACGGAACAACCTCTCTTGATCTGATGCTAGGGTTCCTTTGTTTNTACTGCACACCATGGGGCATACAGCCAGAATTCTGTAATAACGGTGAAAGGAAAATGACCTTTAAAATTATATACAGATTAATACTAAGATATTTTAAAATTAAAAAAAAAATCTGGTGTACGTAAAACAACAGGAGACAGCCTAGAGTTAGCCTCCTTCCCAATAACATTTTGATGAATTTTTTTTAAAAAACCCCTCTACTGAAACTTAATCTGCCTGCCAATGCAGGAGATGCAGGTTTGATCCCTGAATTGGGATGATCCCCTGGAGAAGGGAATTGCTACCCATTCAAGAATTCTGGCCTGGAGAATTCCATGGACAGAAGGGCCCGGCCGGCTACAGTCCACAGGGTGCAGAGAGTCAGACACGACTGAGCATGCAGCTTAAGAGCCAGCACTGGGGCTTAAAGATGCATGTTCAACGGCAGTGACTGTTTCTCAAATTACATCACACATATGACTCATCTCAAGCCTGTTTCCCATCATCTGTACACAAAATCCACCTTAAAAATAAGAACAAAGCATTACACCTTGCAAAAACTGCTCCAAGAGCAGTTCAGTAATATTTACCACCTTCAGAGTATTATATAACTTTTAGTTTAATTTCTCACAAACAAATTATTTTATTATCCTCTTTGTAATGGCCTCAAGTAATACAAGGTTTCTTTTAGTATCAGACACAAATGTTTGCGCAAGTCAAAGTAGCTGAAAACTGCAAATGATTATTCTGATTTTATATTTACACACAACCTTGCTTTATAATTTTAAAACTACATTTGCTTTCATCAAATTTTATCTCTGCCTTTCTAATAAAATATAAACACAAAATCAATATGATTCTAATGCAAAAGCTCACAACCCTGAAAATAAGAAAAAGTACATTTTACAAAATGTTAGCACTATATAATAACTAGCAGTTAAATTATTCACCGAAAGAAATACATCTAATGACTAAAATCACACATATCTATCCTTGAGTAATGCAATTAATAAATCTTAACTATTTAGATACCTGTTTCAAGTAAGGATCTGTACTCAATAAATGTCACCTAATTTTTAAAATAACTAGTTTTTAGAACTTGATCAGTTTATTTAAAAAATTAGCTAATAAAGCATATGAAACCAGTAGGAATCAGTTCTAGAAACAATATGTCATAAAGATTAACTACAAATCAAGAAAGTTCCTAAAAAATACTCTGAACCTTTAAATCTAATAGTGTCTTTTTGAATAATCATCTGACTACACATTCATTTATGGACCACATAAACACAGTAGCTACTGAGGATCAAAGCTAGGGTCAAAAAGGTCATTTAGGTATTTCCAGGAAATCAGATTATTTAGCATCAGCAAAACTACATCTGTTTTAAATGCAAACTAAAATGTTATGGTGTGGCCCTTTTTTTTCCTCAAGTTGTTCTTAGAACACATTCTCACTGATTTAATAAAACTATGAACTAACTAAAAATCAAACCAAAAAGTCAAATAAAATGAAATTTATTTAATTAAATGGGTAACTACTTAATGGACATTTTTCTGCTAATTAAAACATGAGCAGAAAAATGGATAAAAGTATGGGAACAACAGGAAAGTGGGGTGAGGGGTGTCTTAAAGATACTTTAAAAAGAAAACCTGCATTTTTAAAATATAAAACCAATGGCTCATGAAGACCTTTGAGCTTGTTTTTTTAAACAAGCAGACATCTTATTATGACTCCCTAAAACTGCATACATACACTCACACTTACCCAAGTGCACACAGGGCTCCACACGCACGATTAGAAAGGCCCTTCCTCACCTAACATACGGCAATAATAAAATCAAAATTCATATTCTTTAAGAAAAAAAGGCATTCTACTGATGATCCTGATTCAACAATTTTACAGTTAAACAAAATTAATTCCATTCTCAAAAATCCATTGACCTTAACATTTTCCACTGCAAAACTTCTTGTCAATATTTACAAATCCTTAAGCTTCTATTTGGCTGGAACCACTTGTATTTGCCGTATTACTATTTCCTGGTGAACGTGTGCTCGTCCCCACGAGGGCAGAAGGAGCAGCCGCTACTCACTGGGAATCTCTGGGGTCCCACCGCAGGTCTCGGCTGGCTCGGGACTGGCAGCAAGGGCACTGTGAGGAAAACAGCACTCGTTACACGCGACTCTATCCCAAACCCGCCCGCAGAGGAGCACGACACACCAAGCGCCGCTCAGAACACAGCCTGTGTGCACGACACACACAACACATCACGCTCACACTTCCACAAAGGCTGCACGTGGGTGCTGACACAGTCCCATGAAGGGACGGGAGGGGCTTCCGTCTTCAGGGCACAACCGCACAAGCAGAAGCCTCCGCTTCAACGGTGAAGTCTTACTCAGAGCTAAAGTACTGCGCACCAAGAAGGCGTTATTCCTTCACGGTAAGAAATCGCCTGTGTTTTCGGCATCCATATGCAGGGGATCCAGGTTATCTAATCCGAGTTACATTTTCCAACGTCCGCTGAACACAAATTCATATCCAAATCCTCCAGGCTCACGAGGGAGGGAGGGAGGCGGGAGACAAGTGAAGCGGGCAGAGAACAGAAAATGCCCACACACTGTGAGGCTATGTGTGCTGGCTGTCATAACATGGGACAATCTCCTCAACAACCTGCCACAGAGACCTGCCGTCCGCCTCTGCGTTTCAAGAGGCACAGCTCCATCAGCTTGCCAGAACAGCAAACAGGGAAAAGCCAGATGCCAGTTCCACACCCTGCATGTTTAAGCTGTTTCATACATGAGCCTTATACTGATTTTGATTTGGGAGATAAAAAAAATCCCCTCACCAGAGGTGCCCACTCTGGTAGCATGCTAACCCCTCCATTAAAATGTCCTGCCAGATGTGTCCAGGAAGGTCTCAGACGGCCAGTGCAAGGGCTGACCTGCAGCCCCTCTCAGCTTCACACCTCGGGGTCCTCATCATGAGGACTCCAGAAGGTCATGGGGAAATGCACCTTTAAAGAAGTGACGGAGGGAAAATGAGGTTACAGGGTGGGGCGGGGGACCCTGATCCAACATGACCAATGTGCTTATAAGAGAAGGTCAAACACAGACGGACACAAATGGATACCATGGAGAACTCAGCAACAACAACATAACAGCATTCAGTTTTAATTTTAANTAAATCTAATAGTGTCTTTTTGAATAATCATCTGACTACACATTCATTTATGGACCACATAAACACAGTAGCTACTGAGGATCAAAGCTAGGGTCAAAAAGGTCATTTAGGTATTTCCAGGAAATCAGATTATTTAGCATCAGCAAAACTACATCTGTTTTAAATGCAAACTAAAATGTTATGGTGTGGCCCTTTTTTTTCCTCAAGTTGTTCTTAGAACACATTCTCACTGATTTAATAAAACTATGAACTAACTAAAAATCAAACCAAAAAGTCAAATAAAATGAAATTTATTTAATTAAATGGGTAACTACTTAATGGACATTTTTCTGCTAATTAAAACATGAGCAGAAAAATGGATAAAAGTATGGGAACAACAGGAAAGTGGGGTGAGGGGTGTCTTAAAGATACTTTAAAAAGAAAACCTGCATTTTTAAAATATAAAACCAATGGCTCATGAAGACCTTTGAGCTTGTTTTTTTAAACAAGTAGACATCTTATTATGACTCCCTAAATCTGCATACATACACTCACACTTACCCATGTGCACACAGGGCTCCACACGCACGATTAGAAAGGCCCTTCCTCACCTAACATACGGCAATAATAAAATCAAAATTCATATTCTTTAAGAAAAAAAGGCATTCTACTGATGATCCTGATTCAACAATTTTACAGTTAAACAAAATTAATTCCATTCTCAAAAATCCATTGACCTTAACATTTTCCACTGCAAAACTT
>SJYW01011961.1:428065-450694 GCA_006410735.1 Raphicerus campestris
CATCTGTACACAAAATCCACCTTAAAAATAAGAACAAAGCATTACACCTTGCAAAAACTGCTCCAAGAGCAGTTCAGTAATATTTACCACCTTCAGAGTATTATATAACTTTTGGTTTAATTTCTCACAAACAAATTATTTTATTATCCTCTTTGTAATGGCCTCAAGTAATACAAGGTTTCTTTTAGTATCAGATACAAATGTTTGTGCAAGTCAAAGTATAAGTAGCTGAAAACTGCAAATGATTATTCTGATTTTATATTTACACACAACCTTGCTTTATAATTTTAAAACTACATTTGCTTTCATCAAATTTTATCTCTGCCTTTCTAATAAAATATAAACACAAAATCAATATGATTCTAATGCAAAAGCTCACAACCCTGAAAATAAGAAAAAGTACATTTTACAAAATGTTAGCACTATATAATAACTAGCAGTTAAATTATTCACCAAAAGAAATACATCTAATGACTAAAATCACACATATCTATCCTTGAGTAATGCAATTAATAAATCTTAACTATTTAGATACCTGTTTCAAGTAAGGATCTGTACTCAATAAATGTCACCTAATTTTTAAAATAACTAGTTTTTAGAACTTGATCAGTTTATTTAAAAAATTAGCTAATAAAGCATATGAAACCAGTAGGAATCAGTTCTAGAAACAATATGTCATAAAGATTAACTACAAATCAAGAAAGTTCCTAAAAAATACTCTGAACCTTTAAATCTAATAGTGTCTTTTTGAATAATCATCTGACTACACATTCATTTATGGACCACATAAACACAGTAGCTACTGAGGATCAAAGCTAGGGTCAAAAAGGTCATTTAGGTATTTCCAGGAAATCAGATTATTTAGCATCAGCAAAACTACATCTGTTTTAAATGCAAACTAAAATGTTATGGTGTGGCCCTTTTTTTTCCTCAAGTTGTTCTTAGAACACATTCTCACTGATTTAATAAAACTATGAACTAACTAAAAATCAAACCAAAAAGTCAAATAAAATGAAATTTATTTAATTAAATGGGTAACTACTTAATGGACATTTTTCTGCTAATTAAAACATGAGCAGAAAAATGGATAAAAGTATGGGAACAACAGGAAAGTGGGGTGAGGGGTGTCTTAAAGATACTTTAAAAAGAAAACCTGCATTTTTAAAATATAAAACCAATGGCTCATGAAGACCTTTGAGCTTGTTTTTTTAAACAAGTAGACATCTTATTATGACTCCCTAAATCTGCATACATACACTCACACTTACCCAAGTGCACACAGGGCTCCACACGCACGATTAGAAAGGCCCTTCCTCACCTAACATACGGCAATAATAAAATCAAAATTCATATTCTTTAAGAAAAAAAGGCATTCTACTGATGATCCTGATTCAACAATTTTACAGTTAAACAAAATTAATTCCATTCTCAAAAATCCATTGACCTTAACATTTTCCACTGCAAAACTTATTGTCAATATTCACAAATCCTTAAGCTTCTATTCGGCTGGAACCACTTGCATTTGCCGTATTACTATTTCCTGGTGAACGTGTGCTCGCCCCCACGAGGGCAGAAGGAGCAGCCGCTACTCACTGGGAATCTCTGGGGTCCCACCGCAGGTCTCGGCTGGCTCGGGACTGGCAGCAAGGGCACTGTGAGGAAAACAGCACTCGTTACACGCGACTCTATCCCAAACCCGCCCGCAGAGGAGCACGACACACCAAGCGCCGCACAGAACACAGCCTGTGTGCACGACACACACAACACATCACGCTCACACTTCCACAAAGGCTGCACGTGGGTGCTGACACAGTCCCATGAAGGGACGGGAGGGGCTTCCGTCTTCAGGGCACAACCGCACAAGCAGAAGCCTCCGCTTCAACGGTGAAGTCTTACTCAGAGCTAAAGTACTGCGCACCAAGAAGGCGTTATTCCTTCACGGTAAGAAATCGCCTGTGTTTTCGGCATCCATATGCAGGGGATCCAGGTTATCTAATCCGAGTTACATTTTCCAACGTCCGCTGAACACAAATTCATATCCAAATCCTCCAGGCTCACGAGGGAGGGAGGGAGGCGGGAGACAAGTGAAGCGGGCAGAGAACAGAAAATGCCCACACACTGTGAGGCTATGTGTGCTGGCTGTCATAACATGGGACAATCTCCTCAACAACCTGCCACAGAGACCTGCCGTCCGCCTCTGCGTTTCAAGAGGCACAGCTCCATCAGCTTGCCAGAACAGCAAACAGGGAAAAGCCAGATGCCAGTTCCACACCCTGCATGTTTAAGCTGTTTCATACATGAGCCTTATACTGATTTTGATTTGGGAGATAAAAAAAATCCCCTCACCAGAGGTGCCCACTCTGGTAGCATGCTAACCCCTCCATTAAAATGTCCTGCCAGATGTGTCCAGGAAGGTCTCAGACGGCCAGTGCAAGGGCTGACCTGCAGCCCCTCTCAGCTTCACACCTCGGGGTCCTCATCATGAGGACTCCAGAAGGTCATGGGGAAATGCACCTTTAAAGAAGTGACGGAGGGAAAATGAGGTTACAGGGTGGGGCGGGGGACCCTGATCCAACATGACCAATGTGCTTATAAGAGAAGGTCAAACACAGACGGACACAAATGGATACCATGGAGAACTCAGCAACAACAACATAACAGCATTCAGTTTTAATTTTAAAAAGTTCTGGTAAATCAGCACCACAGAAGTAATATAGCTTAAAAGTCAATCAAAATTATTTTTAAAATAGAGTACAAAGACAAACTACTTTTTACTTATTATAAGTAAGCAAATAAATTGGTACATTAGACTTCTGATTATGATCACACTTCTACCTACCTGCTTCCTCCCCCACTGTGAACAGGAGACAGTTTACAACCTGTGATGCTAAGAGACCATTCCAGCTGAACCGTGAACTCTTTACATCTGACATTCAATATTTATATCCCACACTGTCTCATGAATTAATCGACCAAGTTTTCAATTTTAATACTGAAAATCTGGAAAACAAGTTAAATTTCCAACAAAACTGGTTGATTACAATATGATAAAACACTCTTCATCCTTGAAAAGAAAGTAGGTGCTATCAGACAAAGGTGAGCATCCATGTTTTTAATTTTTTAAACACCTTTTGACTGTGTGAGGCTGAGAATCACTGGGTTACTCTATCTTTTGCACACAGGAGACAACTAGACAACCAGCCTCTCTCAAGAACAACAGTGGCTTTCTATTTAACTAAGCGCACTCAAGCTGCTGTTTCCAGGGTTGCCCCAGCCACCAAGACCTGCTCTCCGTGACCGTAGGCCATCTCAACCTTCGCGCCTCACTCCCTCCATGACCCTAACCTCCCGACTGCAGGACCCCACAAGCATCTCCTGGCCCCTTATCATCCTACATTCCATGGCCTTCACTGTGAGCAAGACGCCTCCTCTACTGCTTCGTCAACACCCTAACTCCAGCAACTCCAATGCTGTCTAGGCTACACCTGACGCAGAAAGGGGAGTGGGTCGGAGACAACCATGCAGGTGGCCAGGTCTCTCCAAGCTCACGGCCGACAGCTCCTGCTCCGCAACGTCCATCTTGGCAAGACACTCTTCATTCCTGTCAATACACTGGTCTCCCATGCCTGCACCCCATTCCTGCTCAAGCCCACGTCAGTGAAGCGTGTACCGCCTCCACGTCACCAAAAGCACCTTGTCCGAACCCCACAGACCCGGCGACTGCGGGCCCAGCACCCAGCCTGCAGCCCGCCCCCAGCCACCTGAGCACTGGGCTCCACCGGCCCCCGTCTTCCACTCTCCCAGCTTCTCCCTCCCTGCAGACCCCCGGCTGGTGTGTCACGCGCCCCAGGCTCCAGGCCCCAGGTCCATCGAGATGCCAACAGAGCCCCACTTCAGCTTCGCACCCAGACCTCGTCTGCACACTCCCTAGCAACCTCACCCTAGACACGTGCGCCCACGCCATGTAGGCGCACCTCCAGCGCAGGACTTGCGGTCTTCCCCTGAAAGCCTGCCGGGGCTCGAGCGCTCTCCATGACGGCAACCCCGCCCTCCAGCGCTAGAGCCCCTTCGGCTCCTGGGCCTCACATGACATTCCGCGTCTCTCTCCAGCAGCACACTCCAGCACGGGCCACCTGCCCTCTCTTTAGTCACCTGAGCAGAAAAGGCACGGCCACATCACAAAGAGGCGCCTCTGCGCCGGCGGCCCCTCTGCCTGGGAGAGCCTCCGCAGACAGGCACGCCTACAGCCCCGGCCCTCCGGGCCCTCCCTTCTCAGCGCACGCAGGCCCCGCCACCACGGGCTCCCAGTGCCCGCCTCAGCACTGCGCTTCCCTCCGGTGCGCCACACAGCGCCCTCGCGCGCCGTCCTCACGGCTCACTGTCGCCGCTAGGGTGCTGGACGACACCCACAGCAAGCGCTGACCGCTGTGTTCACCGACAGATCTCCAACACCACGGAGAGCAGCGTCCCCGTCACCGCCGGGCTGAGCAGGTGTGTGAAGACGTGCTCTGTATCCACTGCTCAGAACTAGTCTCCCAGCTCCAGCAATGTGCGTCTGTGATCACGCCATCAGAACTGACCGTGAACAGAAGGGTGTGTACCTCTGGAACTCTAAGGAAGCAGCGCGAGTGGCACCTGAGGGGATGGGCCCTTCGCACTCAGCCCCACCAGGAAGTGACGAGGAAGGGCCCTCGGGGCCCTCCACAGTGGCTCTAAGGCCTGCGCCAATGCTGCGCTGGCAGTGCCCTCCCCGGGGCGCTGTGATGGGAGACACACAAGCTGAGAGGGGCCTGACCCGCCAGCCGGCGCGTATCTGAGCGGCGGGACGGAGCCGGGGAGCCCCCGACATCCTTATGGACCTGGAAGTGACGACGGACTAGCCAGTCACCTGGAACTTGACCACAGCAAAGACGACACGTACCTTGAACGGGCGTCACCACGGCCCCTTTGAAGTGGGGGTTGATGTGTATGTTCTTGGGTTGCTGTGGGGTCACGGGAGGAGGGGTCATCATCACGCGGGGGGCCTCGATCTGGGGCGGCATGTGCATGCCCTGTGGAGGCGAGGGGTGGTGCGGGTGCTGCAGGGGCAGCAAGGGCTGGAGCTGCTGCTGCTGGAACAGACTGCGGATCGGCTGCTGCGGCGGCGGCGGTGGCGGTGGCGGCGGCTGAGGCTGTGGAGGAGGAATTAGTCTTGGAGAGTACGTCTAAAACCACCAAAAGAGACAAAGTCACAGCAGTCAACGCTTACAGGGGAAAAGGCCAGTGCCTTACAGATTTCTCACTGACTGNTCTTCCACTCTCCCAGCTTCTCCCTCTCTGCAGACCCCCGGCTGGTGTGTCACGCGCCCCAGGCTCCAGGCCCCAGGTCCATCGAGATGCCAACAGAGCCCCACTTCAGCTTCGCACCCAGACCTCGTCTGCACACTCCCTAGCAACCTCACCCTAGACACGTGCGCCCACGCCATGTAGGCGCACCTCCAGCGCAGGACTTGCGGTCTTCCCCTGAAAGCCTGCCGGGGCTCGAGCGCTCTCCATGACGGCAACCCCGCCCTCCAGCGCTAGAGCCCCTTCGGCTCCTGGGCCTCACATGACATTCCGCGTCTCTCTCCAGCAGCACACTCCAGCACGGGCCACCTGCCCTCTCTTTAGTCACCTGAGCAGAAAAGGCACGGCCACATCACAAAGAGGCGCCTCTGCGCCGGCGGCCCCTCTGCCTGGGAGAGCCTCCGCAGACAGGCACGCCTACAGCCCCGGCCCTCCGGGCCCTCCCTTCTCAGCGCACGCAGGCCCCGCCACCACGGGCTCCCAGTGCCCGCCTCAGCACTGCGCTTCCCTCCGGTGCGCCACACAGCGCCCTCGCGCGCCGTCCTCACGGCTCACTGTCGCCGCTAGGGTGCTGGACGACACCCACAGCAAGCGCTGACCGCTGTGTTCACCGACAGATCTCCAACACCACGGAGAGCAGCGTCCCCGTCACCGCCGGGCTGAGCAGGTGTGTGAAGACGTGCTCTGTATCCACTGCTCAGAACTAGTCTCCCAGCTCCAGCAATGTGCGTCTGTGATCACGCCATCAGAACTGACCGTGAACAGAAGGGTGTGTACCTCTGGAACTCAAAGGAAGCAGCGCGAGTGGCACCTGAGGGGATGGGCCCTTCGCACTCAGCCCCACCAGGAAGTGACGAGGAAGGGCCCTCGGGGCCCTCCACAGTGGCTCTAAGGCCTGCGCCAATGCTGCGCTGGCAGTGCCCTCCCCGGGGCGCTGTGACGGGAGACACACAAGCTGAGAGGGGCCTGACCCGCCAGCCGGCGCGTATCTGAGCGGCGGGACGGAGCCGGGGAGCCCCCGACATCCTTATGGACCTGGAAGTGACGACGGACTAGCCAGTCACCTGGAACTTGACCACAGCAAAGACGACACGTACCTTGAACGGGCGTCACCACGGCCCCTTTGAAGTGGGGGTTGATGTGTATGTTCTTGGGTTGCTGTGGGGTCACGGGAGGAGGGGTCATCATCACGCGGGGGGCCTCGATCTGGGGCGGCATGTGCATGCCCTGTGGAGGCGAGGGGTGGTGCGGGTGCTGCAGGGGCAGCAAGGGCTGGAGCTGCTGCTGCTGGAACAGACTGCGGATCGGCTGCTGCGGCGGCGGCGGTGGCGGTGGCGGCGGCTGAGGCTGTGGAGGAGGAATTAGTCTTGGAGAGTACGTCTAAAACCACCAAAAGAGACAAAGTCACAGCAGTCAACGCTTACAGGGGAAAAGGCCAGTGCCTTACAGATTTCACACTGACTGCACTGTAAGAGCAGACTCAGAAATAAGTCTGTTAGTAACAACTTGCATAGAACAGCAGGATAAATGAGCTGCTCCGCCTGCTCACGGTTACGGCTACTGTCTGACGAAGAGAGCCAACATCAGGACAAGGAGGGAAGACCACAGCCCCCAAACACAACGCATAGATTCCAAAAGGGAAAAACTGCAACTCAACCATCAGAACTGCCCGGCAGGAGCCACAGGCTGTGGGCGGAGCACAAGCTGCTGGGCGGCCTGCTCCTCCTCCAGAAAGCCTATGAGACAGCGGGCAGTGGGTAGTGCAGGGGCAGCCCCGTTAGAGATCAGGCTGCAGAGAGGGCCAAGGGCTCCCAGAGGGGAGGGGCGGTTCCTGAGAAGGTGGCCTGTGAACCAGGAAGGAGGGGAAGGAGCCAGGCGCAGGGTAGAGTGGCATCACCGGAGAGCAGCGGAGGCAGAACACACGCCTGGAGGCGCACTCGCAGACCAGCGTGGCTGCAGCAGCACTCGAAGATCGGAGGGCACAAGTGTGGGCACACACACCCTCTACGTGGTCAAGGATCTCGGGGTTACTTAGTGCAACAGTCTTGAGAGAGGAGGAGACCCCCACCACAGCAGCAGCCTCAAGAGCACTGGCCCTCCTCCCCTCCGCCGGTGTCAAGCACACACTGAAAGGTCTGTGTGTGGAGTAACTCACCCCTGACAAGCCTATGAAGCCAGCCACTGTCGTGACCCTCCTCCTACAAGCTCAAGCGGCCGGTGAGCAGAGGAGCAGAGAGCCTGCTCACACAAGCCCTGCCTGTGAGCACTCATCCAACCGGCAGTTTCCGGCAGCCCAGCGACAGGCCGCCACTGGCCAGGCCACCCTGCACACTGGCCGCCTGGGAGGACGCCAGCCTTCAGCGGCTTCTGAATTCCGTTCTGGAGCCTCTACAGTGTCTGACGACGATGACTAACAGTGTGTGACAGACGAGGGGAAAGGGGACAGAAGAAGACGGACCATTTAACAGGCCACAGACGCCGGGAGCTAAAGGAGAGAAACAGCCGTGGTCTGAGAATTCTGAAAGCCAAGTGTACACGACCTTGTCGAACCTCCCCTTCCTTGGGGAGGGCTTTCCTGAAGAGGGAGAGCTAGCATAAATCCCTGGACACACATGCTCTCCTCTGACGCATGGCGTCTGCAGGGTGCACGCTATGCGTGAGCAGCCTCTTCTATCCCGCTCAGCACTGACTCCGCACAGGCAGCGCGCTGGCTGTGGGACAGCTAAACTAACCCTCAGCTCAGCTGGGAAAGCGCGCAGGCCGGGCCCCTCACTCGGCCACGCGAGCGACTTTTAAGGAGCTCACAGGTTCTAAACAAGGGGAACTTAGGGCCGAGCAGCAGCCATGCAGAGAAGCCCAGGGCAGCTAGGAAATGAAGAAACTGAGCTGGCAAGAGGTGCAGGCTAGAGATCCAGACTCATGCAGAGAGAGCAGATGGCAGGAAGGACAATGCTGCCCAGCAAGAGCTCTGATCAGAAACCGGCCTGAGAACAACGCAGCCACAGAAACAGGAGAGAGAGAAGGGGTCCTATCGGAAGAGAAGAGACTACACCCCAATCTCAAGACACTCAAAGTAAGAGAGCCTCAAGAAAGAGGAGCTCACAGGTGACGCCCAAGGGCCCAGAGAGCAGTCCCCTAGGACAGGCGGCAAAGGTGAGGAGGCAGTTCTCAGAGCACGCTCGGGACTGGCAGGAACAAAGTGCCAGCACCAACAGATGGGCCAAGGAGAACACACACAAGCAAAGCCACGGCAGAAAAGGAACCGGAGACACAGGCCGCTCTGGGGTGGGGCGCGGCTGGGACCGAGGCGGGCACAGGCGGAGCAGGGCTGGGGCCACATCAGAAGGCTGTGGCTGCTTCAGCAGACTGCAGCTCTAGAACGCCACTGCTGGCAACGACGCGCGCACAGCTCACTGGCCATGGCTCCAGCTGGCCGAGCCGGGCCGGCAGCAGGCTGAGCCCGCTGGCACCCAGAAAAGCCCTGGCACCTACGGAACTCCAGACACAATGCTGCTGTCAGGAGGGACTTGGGTCAACACTTGGGCAGCACTCCTAGAGCACTCAGGCCCCACTGAGCCTCTCTATATGGGTAAGAAAGTAGGGGGTTCGGGTGCTTTTCCAGGATTATGGAGGAAGAGCTATGTAAAAACTGGTCCTCTACTGGCTGCTTCTCCCCTTCGGAGGCCAAAATCATGGAGCTGGCAGTTCAACACACACAATGGAGGTTGGGGGTGAGGACACAAGATGGGCAAGAAAAGGAAAAAACTGAAGGGCTAACCTTCCTGCTCTCAGAGAAGCTTAAAAACAAACGGTTGTACGAGCAGAGAGCAGCGCTCAATGTCATCAATTTCTTTATGCTGTGATCAACCCACCTGCCTTTCTTCCTTGTTCACTGAAATTAGAATTCTCATGTGAAAATACTGTATCACCTTTTCTACTTTGTTATTTCACAAATGAATGCCTAGTAAAACACAATTTTCTACACCGAGGTCAGGTGTGATCTTCCCCTACACTCACGTAATAATGTAGGAGGGTAGACAGTGTAAACACATATTTACATTAAATAAATCTGTCCTTAAAGACTAACTTCTGAAGGAAAAACTATAAAATACAGTTAACTGAAAGAACCACCACCAAAAAAACCCCACTACACTTCCTGTCTTTGCTCCTGAGATGTCTCACCTTTGAAATACAGAGAAATTCAGACGAAGCTGAAATGACAATTACATGATTTAGTCTTAAATTATGAAAAATTTTAATGGATATGACAATCTCTGTTTCTATGGAGAGGAGATGACAGTTATTTGTAAGAGAAACTGCTACATTTAAGGAAAAACCTATGGTAAGCAGTATATAAGAAGNGGGGCGCGGCTGGGACCGAGGCGGGCACAGGCGGAGCAGGGCTGGGGCCACATCAGAAGGCTGTGGCTGCTTCAGCAGACTGCAGCTCTAGAACGCCACTGCTGGCAACGACGCGCGCACAGCTCACTGGCCATGGCTCCAGCTGGCCGAGCCGGGCCGGCAGCAGGCTGAGCCCGCTGGCACCCAGAAAAGCCCTGGCACCTACGGAACTCCAGACACAATGCTGCTGTCAGGAGGGACTTGGGTCAACACTTGGGCAGCACTCCTAGAGCACTCAGGCCCCACTGAGCCTCTCTATATGGGTAAGAAAGTAGGGGGTTCGGGTGCTTTTCCAGGATTATGGAGGAACAGCTATGTAAAAACTGGTCCTCTACTGGCTGCTTCTCCCCTTCGGAGGCCAAAATCATGGAGCTGGCAGTTCAACACACACAATGGAGGTTGGGGGTGAGGACACAAGATGGGCAAGAAAAGGAAAAAACTGAAGGGCTAACCTTCCTGCTCTCAGAGAAGCTTAAAAACAAACGGTTGTACGAGCAGAGAGCAGCGCTCAATGTCATCAATTTCTTTATGCTGTGATCAACCCACCTGCCTTTCTTCCTTGTTCACTGAAATTAGAATTCTCATGTGAAAATACTGTATCACCTTTTCTACTTTGTTATTTCACAAATGAATGCCTAGTAAAACACAATTTTCTACACCGAGGTCAGGTGTGATCTTCCCCTACACTCACGTAATAATGTAGGAGGGTAGACAGTGTAAACACATATTTACATTAAATAAATCTGTCCTTAAAGACTAACTTCTGAAGGAAAAACTATAAAATACAGTTAACTGAAAGAACCACCACCAAAAAAACCCCACTACACTTCCTGTCTTTGCTCCTGAGATGTCTCACCTTTGAAATACAGAGAAATTCAGACGAAGCTGAAATGACAATTACATGATTTAGTCTTAAATTATGAAAAATTTTAATGGATATGACAATCTCTGTTTCTATGGAGAGGAGATGACAGTTATTTGTAAGAGAAACTGCTACATTTAAGGAAAAACCTATGGTAAGCAGTATATAAGAAGAATTATTTTATAAAATACACCATTATGGCTATATTCTCAACGTAACAGAGTCTGTGTGTTCACAGGAGCAGCGCCCTCCACCACAGAAGAGATGAGCAAGGTTCCTGTGCGGTTCCAGCCCTGGAAGACATCAGCTCTCTCACCGCTTCCTTCTTCATCAGTACTGGCAAAGAGCCAGTCTTCACTACCTCAATACTAGAAGACTGGCTTTTTAAGACCATATGCTGGAGGAGTTACAAGCTGGAATCAAGGCTGGCAGAAGAAGTATCAGCAAACTCGGATATGCGGATGATACCACTTTAACTGAAGAAAGTGAAGTGGAACTAAAGAGTCTCTTGATGAGAATAAAGGAGAGTGAAAAAAAGCTGACTTAATACTCTATTAAAAAACTGGGATTCTCTGGCATCTGCTCCCATCACTTCATGGCAAATAGAAAGGGAAAAGTGGAAGCGGTGACAGATTTCCTCTGCTTGGGCTCTAAAATCACTGCGGATGCTGATTACAGCCATGAAATTTGAAGACAACTGCTTCTTGGTAGGAAAGCTATGACAAACCCAGAGAGAGTGTTAAAAGCAAAGACTACCTTGCTGACAAAGGTCTGTATAGTCAAGGCTATGGTCTTTCCAGTAGGCATGAACCGATGTGAGAGCTGGACAATAAAGAAGGCTGAGTGCCAAAGAACAGGTGCTTTCGAACTATGGTGCTGAAGAAGACTCTTAAGAGTCCCTTCAACTGTAAGGAGATCAAACCAGTCAATCTAAAAGGAAACCAACCCTAAATACTCATTGGAGGGACTGATGCTGAAGTTCCAATACTCTGGCCAGGTGATACAAAGAGCAGACTCAGTGGAAAAGACCCTGATGCTGGGAAAGACTGAAGGCAGGAGGAGATAGGGACAACAGAGGAGGAGATGGCTGGATGGTATCACCAATTCAATGGACATGAACATGGGTAAACTGTGTGAGATGGTGAGGGACAGGGAAGCCTGGAGTGCTGCGGTCAATGGGGTCACAAAGAGTCAGGCACGACTTGGCAACTGAACAACGAAATCATACCAGAGGCTATAAAGAAACTTTAGCCATGCTGCCTTTTACTAAATTTTCATCTCAGACTAAGGCAAATGCAAAATACAAAACCCATACCAGAGAGAACTGTCACTTGCTCTCAGCGTGCAGGCTCCCAGGACAGAGCTGAGCAACTCACCGCCACAGGGGGCTGCGTGGGCAGCAGAGCGGGCCTGTGGTCCTTGGCGCGGCCCCTCTCGCTGCTCTCCCTCCTCTGGTCTCCTATGCTGCGGCACAGGGACGAGCCTCCTCTCCTTCCTCCCCGCCTGGAGCCGTAGCGGCCCTGCTTGTGCTGCCGCTCCCTCTCTTCAAATTCAAGCAGCGCGGCTTTGGCTTCTGCTGAAAGCTCTGTTTGAAAAGATGCATATGCGTTAGATGCCTTCAAAGAGGCGGAATCACATCTATAGGGAGAAAGAAAAAAAAAATAAGTATGTGACAAGGAAGATCCGGATCAGCGCGTGCTTCTCCAACAACCACCAATTCCACTTCAGCAGTGAGCAGCCGGGGGTGGGATACAGAGACACCAGGGCCCCATGAGTGAGGCCTGTTACATGAGGACACGCTTCTTCCTTCAAATGCAGGGACCTCCTGTAAACGTGAATTTTCATTTGAGACCACTAAAATGTGCTGAGGAAAGCTAAGGAGGAGGAGCTGACGAAGTTCAACCCCATCACCACTCCTCCTCTGCTAGGCACCGCATTCTTTCACTGATGGCAGATGATGTTGGTCAAGACCTGGCTACCCCAGTCCTAAACCAGGACAGCTGTCTATACGGATCCAGTGTAAGTATTGATTAATTCACAGTGGCACAGAGACTCAAAAATCACAAATCACTGATTGTTCTGCTTTAAAAGCAAAACTACTAATAAAATCACTCTCAAGCCAAATACTTAAATTTCATAAAGAATGGAAACTCATTTAATACTACACCAAGTCAGAATTTCTGATTTATTTAAAAACAACAACTTTACTCTGTGCAGACAGACCTACATCCACCCCACCTGCAGGGAAGCTACAGCAAATGAGAGCAAAGCCACAACACGGTGCCCTCTCTCTGACCAATGCTGTGGGGCAACAATCAAAATTTCTGGCCCTACTCACTAGGCACATTATTCTGAATTCTTAGAAGAAAAAGGCTAACTTATTCAAATACAGTTCTAAGTTATGATAATATATGCTCTATTAGTAAACACCTTTCAAAGACTTCACTGAATTCTACTAAGAAGCATTCCCATGCCTTCTTCCACATCAAAGGGTACATTTTAAATATTACCAGTTTTTCTCCTACCTTGGATTCAGTAACCATCTCCAAACTCTTCCAAAATCTCTAAGCCACATTTCATTTTCTTGAGATTGTTTCTAAGGTATCCCCCTTCCCTTCAAACGGATCTAGACTCCATTCTAAAGAAAATTTAATCTCCTCTTAACAAGCACAGACTTTTATTCCAATCTTGACTACATGATAGGTTCATATACACATTTTATGCGGTGAATCAGCAATTATTTTTCTAGTGGTTCTAAGTGTCAAGATTAATTTCACTATCCCCAGTAATAAAATGGTTTCAAATGACATCTTTAATCAGCAAGTAAAAATGCATTCCTCCAATTGAGACAAGCTGTCACAAAAGGTCACCAAAATATGACAGGATGGAAATTACATTTGTTAACTTCAACTGAAATGTTAATTTCCGCTTAAGTGTTTTCTGAACTAGGTCCATATTCCCAAGTAAAGAGATAAGAGTGTAATGTAACAAAGTTTTACACTGTGTTGTCCCTTTCTAAAATGTGCTTAAGAAAAACATATGTACATAAAAATACTCTAACTAACACATGATGAATATCTACAAAATACAGTTTATTTGTCAAAACAGAAACAAATGACAGTCTGAGGTTTTTATTTTTGGTTGTGGCTTTTTTTTTAATAAACAAGATAACTGAATCAAGAAATTTTATAAAACCTTGCAAATGCAAGGATTACTGTGTAAACTGAAGGTAGTTATCTTACTGCTGGCACTACCGATCTTAAAATTGCTTATTAATAGATGAAAAAACTATGTTATTGCAGCTGTTTCTTTCTTTTCTCTATTGGAGTATTCTGCTGTATAAATACACAATTTGTACATCAATTTTTAAAAAACTGTTTTCCCCAAAGATCATTTGCCTTAAGCAAAATTAACCAAGGATATTATTTCAAGAGAATATTATGTGGGCCTAACAAAAATGTTCTTCAGGCTAAAGCAATGAAATGTAATTTAACGTACTGCCTGTGCCCAGCGAAACTTAGAATACGGCAAAACCCAGCAGCTTACTCACAGATTACACATTATAAAAGCCTAACTAAATTCCACTGGTACCGCTTCCAGAGAGAATCTGAGGTCCATCTCCTAGGGCAAAAGAAGTGGCCCCTCTGAGCCTCTGTTATCCTGACACTTCAGGATAACTGGTCAGTGACACCCATGTTTTAGAGATGGCTTTTGATGTTGCCATTCAAAATAAATCTTTCTCTTACACATGCATGTTCTAGAAACCCTTTTCAACTGCATTCTGTCAGAGAACTAAGCCCTCATATCCTATGGGATCCTTTTTATATAATGAAAAATTTGTCTCCTAAGTGTATAGCTTTGTATCCTTGGGAAAACTGATGATGCCACATTTTCTCTAAGGTATTTAATTCCCAGAATCCTGGCTGAGAACAAAAGCTCAGTACTTAAGATCATAACTCAGGTAAAAGCCCAAAATTCTATGTCTAATCCAATATGAACTGAAAATACAGATCAACATCTGTGTCTCAGGCTCCATAATGGTCAAGACTATCACAAATAAGAATTACTCATCATACATTTGAATATGAAGAAGGCTAAAAGTGACTGAATACCCTTCCAGATTCTGAAGAGAACTCACTATTCCCAGGCCAGAGCATTATTTCATTCTTCTTTGCAGAGTGGAGTGTTCTCAAAAGTAATCAATGGTATCACAAAACAACTGCCTTTATTTGTATTCAGAATGTTAAAAGATATCAATTGTCAAGAAAAATCCATCACAGGAGATGATATACATACTCCGGTAGCAAGATATTTTAGTCCCATTACAAAGAGTATGTGAGCAGCTTTATACAGTCAAATCAATGCAAGCGCCTGTATACAAAACCTGAAACTGATATTTCTATCACCAGGAGGAGTACACAAAGTGATGAGTAAAAATTCAGGAGAATTTCTAGTATACCAAATACTATGGGAGCTTCTCTTTCTCAATGATTGTTTTTCTTCTGTATGAAATCAACTTTTTGTTGGGGTAAGGGGTGTTAAGGAGATAAGGGAACTCACTGTTTTAGGAAATCAAACTCTAAAACAGAAAAATCATTTCTATACTGGGAGTAATCCTAATTTTTCTAGAAAAATGAAAACCTGTTTTTAAACACTGAGCTCTCCTAGTGCAGCCTTCCTACACTGGCTTACAAATAGGGAACAGAAAAAGATACTTCTTAGCATCAACTCTATTTGCCCTATTATCTAGCCAAAGAACCACATTCTGCACAAATACATTTAAAGGCTTTTTTTCCTAACATTTAAAAGAACAGTAAATGGTAGAACTGTTAATGCTTCAGCCACTCTTGCCGCTCTGCCCATATTTAAAGGGCCAACCTGCCCAGCACTAACCCTTTCCAGCCTCCTGTCTCAGGATGACATGACTAAAGAACTAAAGAAATGACTTAAAAAAAAAAAAAAAAGCAACACAAATTCTTTAATAAAAGAAGTACAAATGACCCTGTGAAGAACCAAATTCAGGCAAAGATTCTGAAAAGAAAGGGACGCGGGGATACAAAAGCACAAACTATGAACACACACTTCAGAACTTGCCAGTGCTTGGGTCAAGTTCGAGTGAACAGAGGCGAGATGACCATAGCTGAGGAGCAGGAGACAGGAGGAGCAGGGCCTCGGGGTGCAGAGAGGGTGATCTGGAAAGTGCACCAGGGCCCATGAACAGCTGGCTGCAGAGAGCCAAGGCCACCATTCCTAGCGGTGTCTGAGAGCTGACTTCACACACTTAGAATGTGCAGCTAACACTGCTATTAAGACATAATGTGTGGCTCCCAGACTTAGGTAATAAAGCCACAGCCCAGCTACACGGATGCAGATGGGACGCTCACCACACCCCGCCCGCGACGGCACTCTCCTTCCCTAACAAGTCACGGCCCACCCACCGCTGGGAGCAGTGAAGGGCGCCATTTTTCCCTTGTCCATCTTACCCCAGTCCAAGACTGAGATGTCTACCCCAATACGCTTGCTGTGTAATGCTGCCAATAACTCCTGCTGATAATACTTTTCATTTTTTCCCATCCCCCTGTTTTAAGACCTAAGCTTGCTCCATCTCCTTTTACCCAAGGCCACCTTCTCAGCTCTTAGAAGCCTATGCTGTACTGGTTCACACCAACAAGCAACTTAATACCATAACCTGAGCAAAGTCCAGGGAAGAGCCTGGGCCAAAAGCTAGAAGCAGGAAACCAGAAGGGAAAGACATAGAGAACACTAAGACTCCAGGTCAATCTCTCCACAAACCTCACCTGGGGAAGTCACATGGCAAGACGGACTCACTACCATTATGGCAGGCACCTAGAGAGTGTGGTGTTCTCACAGAGAATTCATTTCTGCCACTGCAAGACACATGCTCACACTTCCAACAGCAACTGGCTACAAGTAACGGTTTTATGAAGTAATGAAGGTAGTAACTGATTTTGCTTTGACCAAGACCAGAGAACAGGTATAACTCTCTGTTCTTCCACCCTCCCACCCTACTCCTTGGAATACAGGACAGTACCCCAGTGGTTCTCAAAGTGTGGACTTTGGAGCAACAGGAACAACACTACCTGCAAACTCCTCAGAAATTCAACTTTCTTGGGCCCTACCCTAAACCTACTGAACCAGAGCAGCTGAGAGTGCATCCACAAGTATGTGTCTTAACAAGTCTTCTGGGGGATTCTGTGGCTCAAATTTGAGAACCACTGCTTTATTCCTTGCAGTGGGCACTGGAAAGAACTCCAGAAGAGTGTGAGCAGGGTCACCACTGGAAAAGGCTCTGTTCATCAGCAACAGCCTGCTGTGGGTCTGCAACAGAACGACGTACAACTGACGATGCGACAGACAAGCCCCCTTGTCTGCCTGAGCGCTGAGCGGGGCGGCACAGAGGGAAACACACACCAAGACACGGCTGTCACGACACTCAAAGGTTCAACAGGAAACCAGTCTGGCCCAAAAGGAGCCCTGGCAACCTGGGAAAGGCGAGACGCCCCGGACCACCCCAATGCCATGTTTCCAGAGCCAGTGGAACCACACGGCATGCAGGGGAGCACGCCTAAGCCACAGACTACAAAAGGAAAACTATGTCAAAAAACAGATACTTTATTCAAACATTTTTTAGTCCAGAAGACAAGTCATTTTATAGAATGACTTTTACAGCACCATTAACTCAGCTCTCACCTCACACAGACCATCCAGCTTCTGGACATCATGCTAACAATCTATAAAGTCAGCTGTTCTTTATCTACTTCGTTAATCCTAAGAGTATTATAGAGGAAGTTGAAATGAAGTGGAGGAGGATGTGAGACAGGTGAAAAATGTTACCCAACGTTTCTGGAATGTTCCTTCTCTCTCTAGTTACATCTGAGAGCCTAATAATTGTTCCTTCTTTCCTTTCAGTTTTGAAACGTAATCGTCCAGATTCTTCGTCATCATCATCTTCTTCATCTGACTCTTCTTTGATGTCCTTCTGCAGCTCCAAAGTCTCCATGCCTCCCTACATGGCAGACAGACAAAAGAGCAAGGAGGGAAAGTGAGCCCATACTCTTCTGAATTAAATACTGAACAACGGTTACGCATACACTTATGTGTACACACACATAAAAGATCTTTCTAATTAAGATGTAAAAATACAGCACAATGTCCCATTTATAAAGCCATGAGAAACACTAAACTGATCCTACAAGAAAAAACCTCTAATATTAAAAATTAATGATGTTAGAAAAAATTCAAATTCCTACTCCTAGTTAATACACACAGTCTTATATACTGTAACTACTTATACTTCTAAGAGAACAAACATGATTTCCAAACACCCATGCTGGCCTAGACTCTTAATTCAGATCTAAACAAAGTTCAGTATGTTAATTAAACTAACCCTAGAGTCCCTGAGCCTGATTTCAGCATAGAAGCCGCCCTGTAGCTCCCGTCAGATGACAGCACACTCCTTTCCACTAACAGGCCCCAGATTTCCTGGCACTCCTGACCCCATCGATGTACTCTGACTTTCAAAGCAGCCAAGTGCTCCAAATCCACTGCTGGGTTGCTCGGCTTCTCTGTTCTCTCAGCCTGGACAATCTTTCCTGCATCATTTCTCACCCCTTTCTACTTCATCTCACTGTCCAGGGTTTGTGAGTTACTACCTCTGGTTCAGACTATTAACCACTATCAACCAGAAGACCATGTTTCATCCGCTTCACACTAACACCAGCTGGGGGTTGGTTTGTTTGTCATTCATTTATTTATGGCTGTGCGGGGTCACCGTTGCCCTGCACAGGCCTTCTCTAGCGGTGGTGAGCGGGGGCGACCCTTCTGTTGCAGTCTACACACCCGGCCTGTTATGGAGCGTGGGCTCTGGGGCACACGGGGCTTCAGCACTTGCGGCTCGCAGGTCCCGCGGCACAGGCTCAGCAGCTGTGGTGCCTGGGCTTAACTGACCAGCAGCAAGGGGTTTGCAATTTGTGTGCCCTGCATTGGCAGGTGGGTTCCTATCCACTGTGCCACCAGCCGAGTCCTTAAAACCAGTTTTTATCTTGTATTTAATTATATCGGGATTCCTACAAAAATTTTATTTAATCTAGTCCCAAACTAAAATACTCCTTTATCAACAATTCTTGCCATATTAACTCATGTTCCTCCTGACACTAATCGCTTTCACCTCATGTTAGACCTTAGTGGCCTGCTGTCAGGTAATAAGGTAGCTACCTACTGATGCTCGATTCATTTATGCTTTTTGTAAACTTAAAAACTGCTCCTTTCGTCTCATCACTCATAATTCTTACATGTCCTTTACTCTTAGAAACAAAAACGAACCACTTTACTAGAAAATGTGCAAGGGAAAGAAAATGATACAATCATTTCGGACTCTTTCTCCAACATTTTCTGTGTAAAAAATGCACACATTCGTTGCTATAAACCCTATGGTAGAGAATCAATGCCTGAAAATAAAATATTGACTATTAACTATAACTTTTAGTCTAATGATCGCAAAGCCACCTTTCAGTATTCTGATACTCAGTATACTGCAGAATTTTAAAGCACCAGAACGCTGGCATTTTGTTGTCTTGCTGGTTTGATACCATTACTTCTGTCTGACTGAACATCTGAAACCACACAGGAATGATGGGTGAGATGGGCCCAGCTATGTTTGTGCTGTACTACACTCACGCCGAGCAAAAAGTCAGCTCGTTTACAGAACACTCTTCTCCACCTCTTAATCTCCAGGGCAGCGCTTCTCAAACTGAAGGTTTATATTCATCACTGGGAATCCTGCCAAAACGCAGATTCTGATTCTGCATTTCCAACAAGCTCCAGGTGAAGCCAACATGCAGGTCCACAGACCACACTTTAAGCAGCAAGGCCAGAGGAGGAAAAGAAATCATTATCAAGAAAGCAAGATTTTATTACAGTAGTCATTTCTAATTTAACCATTAACAATAATTACAGTTCAAACACTTTACAAGCAAGTTTACTGTGAAACATGACAGTACTGAAATGAATACAGTTTATTCTACACACACTCTCCATCTAAGAAATCCAAATATAACAAAGACAAGCTGAGAACTGTTTCTCTGAGACAGATATTACAGGCTACCAGAGACAAACCAACGGACAGTGCCGGTCTGCAGCCCAGCGCCGCCACTGCTGGACACGCACTCGGGGAAAATGAAAACTTACGCTCATGTGAACACCAGCAGGGAAAGTGTTAGCTATATTTTGGATGACCAAAACTAGAGGCAACAGTGAATGGATACACAACTGTTGTACACCCAAACTATGGAACACTCTTTCAGCAATAAAAGAATGAACTATACAAAAACCGGGATGCAATCGCAAAGGCATCATGCCGCATGACACAAGTCAAAAGGCACAATAAGTCACTCAAAAGGGGACACACTGCGACAATTCCACATATATGACACCCTCCAAGAGACAAAGCCACACGGGCTACCAAGGGTTAGGAATGGAGGGAGGGCCTGACTACAAAAAGGGTGGCACAAGGTCAACTTTTGGAGAGACAGAATATCCTAGGATGCAAACTTCTGGTTCACACTCAGGGTCCAGTTCCACGTGAACTGACTGCATCAAGGATTACGCAAGCCCTGAGCTGAAACTGAAAAATTGCTGGCGTCAGCTGCCTCAACTATAGGTCGCCTGGCAACGCTAAGTTAGACTCACTCTTTCAGCCACTGGTCACTACCTCTTCCTCTAAATACTAGGCTCAAAAAAAGGGCATCTTCTCTGGACGTGGACATAGAATTAACTTACCTATCTGCCATAATGTTGACTTTCTCTGCAGAGAAATACTTATGAATGGAAAATTCACAATATCCCATTCACAAGTAAAATTCCCCTGAAGGGCAGTGCTGGATAACAATATAAAAATCAAGTTCCCCTGATGATATTCTGTACGAATTTAAATTGTATGTAAATATCTGACTTCATTATATAGACACTGCCAAAAATAGTCAAAGGTTTGATTTTTAGCTATTTAATAATCTTAAAAACCTGAAAGATGTATTTGTAATACTTAACAGAGGATGTCTATGAAAATCATCATGAAAGTTCTTTATAAAATAGACAAGTCCACCAGTCTTAACATACATACATACATACAATACATACATACATAATTAGAAACTCTAAGAGGCAGCAAGACCCAGACTTATATATTTTGTTATGTTCTCTAGCTAACTCTGAAATGAACTTGTGATCTCAGTTTCTGAAAGAAACTTCAGTATTCCATCCCACATCTGAGGGGGTGGGGTGGGGAACTGGGCAGCTCTCTGGAATAGAAGGCTCTGGAGATCACTGCTTCTGAGAGCTTCCCACAAGTGTTTAGTGCTTATGAAATATTTGATAGAGAATAATTCTATACTATCTTATCTATATCATAAATAAAAACAGATTCTAATTTCACCAAGAGTTTACATTTACAAACTGAAAAGA
Organism: Raphicerus campestris; assembly: GCA_006410735.1. Classification (NCBI taxonomy): domain Eukaryota; kingdom Metazoa; phylum Chordata; class Mammalia; order Artiodactyla; family Bovidae; genus Raphicerus; species Raphicerus campestris. The sequence goes on from SJYW01011961.1 coordinate 449,133, forward strand.
CCATAAGTTATGAATAAATTGTGCAAAAATTACAAGAAAATTAGAGACCAATCTCCTTTGTGAACACAGACACAAAATTGCTTAATAAAATAAAAGTACACGTTGTTCCATCACTAAAGTAGTAGCCGACTGTTTGCGACCCATGCACTCTAGCACCCCAGGCTTCTCTGTCCACATGGAATCCCACAAAAAAGTAAAATATGTCATGACCAAGTGAAGGTTTAGCCAGAAGCATACGGTTAATTTAACATTCAAAAACCAGTCAATTTAACAAATCTCCCTTCAAGAATTCCAAATATATGTACACACACTCTCCCTCTCCAGAGGTGGCACTGAAGTCCCTCTCGCTCACCGTGGGTGAGGACTAGACTTAGTAACTTGCTTCTAGAGAACAGAGTACAGAAGGTGAAAGACAGGACTTCACGGATGACAATCTTTCCTGGCCAAGGCCACCTCGGCACTTGACCGCGGCTGAGACTGCCGGGCAGGCCCTGCACACAGCCACAGGGCGGGACAAGGACACCCAACCTCCAGGGCATTCTTCCCGAAACTCCCACCACCCAGGCTAACCGTGAGAAGAGCACCAGACAAGGCCAGGTGAGAGAACACTCCACCGGACACCCGGACAGGACGCTTCTTTAGACTGTCATGGTTGTGGACCTCAAGGCAAGACCCACAAACTGCCACAGGCCAGAGGAAGACGGGACAGCAACGTTGTGCCCTGGGCTGGGCCCCAGAGTAGAAAGAGGACATTAATGGGAAGACCTGCAAAACAGAGGCTAAGTCCGGAATATAGGTCATAGTTTTTAAAGTCAATTTAACGCACATTAAAAAAATAAGGGATGACACAAGATTATCTCAATAGGAACTGAAAAAGCACTGACAAAATTCAACACTCATTTCTGATTTAAAAAGAAAACAAAACTCAGAAAACTACACATAGAAAAGAACTTCTTCAATATGACTGAAAAACCTCTGGTAGCTTATATTACTTACTTGATAAAATACTGAGTATTTCACCCCTACCATGAACTGAACTGAACCATGAAGAATGAAGCGAAAATAAATGCCTTCAATGTTTCTATTCTACACAGTACTGGACAAGGCAAACAGAATGAAATAAAAGACAAGGGAGAACCACGAAACTGTGGTCATTAACCTTCCTACTCTAGACTCAGGTCAGCTCAGGCGCTCAGTCGTGTCCGACTCTCTGCGACCCCATGAATCGCAGCACGCCAGGCCTCCCTGCCCATCACCATCTCCCAGAGTTCACTCAGACTCATGTCCATCGAGTCAGTGATGCCATCCAGCCATCTCATCCTCGGTTGTCCCCTTCTCCTCCTGCCCCCAATCCCTCCCAGCATCAGTCTTTTCCAATGACTCAACTCTTCGAATGAGGTGGCCACAGTACTGAGGTTCAGCTTTAGCATCATTCCTTCCAAAGAAATCCCAGGGCTGATCTCCTTCAGAATGGACTGGTTGGATCTCCTTGCAGTCCAAGGGACTCTCAAGAGTCTTCTCCAACACCACAGTTCAAAAGCATCAATTCTTCGGCGCTCAGC
>SJYW01011961.1:466724-505687 GCA_006410735.1 Raphicerus campestris
TGAACTGTATTAACTGGTTATAACTGTTCCAGAAAAGGGAACTAAGGCAATGGAGTATTAAGTGGCCTGCCCAATGCCAAGAATCAGTAAGCGACTGAAAGGGAACGTCGCTCAGTCAGGCCTCTCTGTGACCCCATGGCCGACACAGTCCATGGGACTCTCCCGGCCAGAACACTGCAGTGGGCAGCCTTTCCCTTCTCCAGGGGATCTTCCCAACCCAGGAATCGAACCCACATCTCCCTCACTGCAGGCGGATTCTCTACCAGCTGAGCCACGAGGGAAGCCTGCGGTTATTAACAGGCAATGTGATTATTAAGATGCTACTTTTCCCCCAATTGGACTAAAAATATAATGCAATGTTCAAAAACAATGCCAACCAGATTTTTCATAGACACTGACAAGTCAATTACAGAATTTCTATAGAGTTCAGAAGACTCAGATTGACAAAACAACCCTGAAAAGGCGCCACATCTGGCGGATCGCACTGCCTGATCCCACACCAGTGACCAAGACAGTGCAGCGCTGGTGATGGGGCACGAGGAGGGCTCCAGAGAGAGACTCAGACGGCACCAGCAGCCAAGCCCCACACAGCACCAAGGAGCTCCAGGAAGAGACTCAGACCAGCACCAAGGGGGCTCCAGGAAGAGACTCAGACCAGCACCAAGGGGGCTCCAGGAAGAGACTCAGACCAGCACCAAGGGGGCTCCAGGAAGAGACTCAGACCAGCACCAAGGGGGCTCCAAAGGGAACGGAAGCCCTCAGACAAAAAATGATACAGACGCTGGACAGACAAGTGGGAGAACTGAGACTCTCATACATGCCTGGTGGCAGTATAAACAGCACAAACACAAGAAAACCATCTGGCTGTTTCTTACACCATCAAGCACACTTCTACCCTGTTTCAGGAGTACCACTTCTACCCAATGCTACAGGGAAAAAAAAAAGACATGTCCACAAAAAATAAGGAAAATAAGCTTTTTTAATTATTCATGATAACAGAAAAACTAAAAACCACCCAAACATTACCTATGATCAAGAGAAAACAAACAAGGTGTGTCCATCAAACGGAAGGAACTGTTGACTATGGGCATAAATGACTATTCGGTGAACCTCAGAAACCACTATGGTGGCCAAAAGCAGCTAGACACACAGCTCAGCATCACTGCCCTGCGCGGCTGCTAAGCTCCGTCTGGCTCTTGGTGGCCCCGTGGGCTGCGCTGCACCAGGCTCCTTCGTCCTCCACTACCTCCTGACGTTTGCTCACATTCACACCTGCTCAGTCGCCAAGGTTAGTTCTAGACCAGGAAAGACTAAATACACAGAACTACAGACACGGCTCACCTCTGAGAGGAGTCAGCACTGACGAAAGAAACAAGGGGGGATCTTCGGGGATAATGAGGGTAACTTGGGTGTACACATCTATCAAATTACTGAACTGTATCAGTTAGTTCAGTTCAGTCACTCAGTCGTGTCCAACTCTTTGCGACCCCATGAACTGCAGCACGCTAGGCCTCTTGTCCATCAGCAACTCCCAGAGTTTACTCAAACTCATGTCCATTGAGTCGGTGATGCCATCCAGCCATCTCATCCTCTGTCGCCCCCTTTTCCTCCTGCCTTCAATCTTTCCCAGCATCAGGGTCTTTTCCAATGAGTCAGAGTTCTTTGCACAGATGGCCAAAGGATTGGAGTTTCAACTTCAACATCAGTCCTTCCAATGAATATTCAGGACTGATTTCCTTTAGGATGGACCGGTTGGCTCTCCCTGCTGTACAAGGGACTCGCAAGAGTCTTCTCCAGCAGCAAAGTTCAAAAGCATCAATTCTTCAGTGATCAGCTTTCTAGTCCAACTCTTACATCCATACATGACCACTGGAATAACCATAACTTTGACTAGACGGACCTTTGTTGGCAAAGTAATGTCTCTGCTTTTGAATATGCTATCTAGGTTGGTCATAACTTTTCTTCCAAGGAGCAAGTGTCTTTTAATTTCATGGCTGCAGTCACCATCTGCAGTGATTTTCGAGCCCCAAAAAACTAAAGTCAATCACTATTTCCACTGTTTCCCCACCTATTTGCCATGAAGTGATGGGACCAGATGTCATGATCTTAGTTTTCTGAATGTTGAGCTTTAAACCAACTTTTTCACTCTTCTCTTTCACTCTCATCAAGAGGCTCTTTAGTTCTTCTTCACTTTCTGCCATAAGGGTGGTGTCTGCATATCTGAGATTATTGATATTTCTCCCAGCAATCTTGATTCCAGCTTGTGCTTCATCTAGCCCAGCATTTCTCATGATGCACTCTGCATGTAAGTTAAATTAGCAGGGTGACAATAGACAGCCTTGATGTACTCCTTTCCAGATTTGGAACCAGCCTGTTCTTCCATGTCCAGTTCTAACTGTTGCTTCCTGACCTGCATACAAATTTCTCAAGAGGCAGGTAAGGTGGTCTAGTATTCCCACCTCTTAAAGAATTTTCCACAGTTTGTTGTGGTCCACAACAGTCAAAGGCTTTGGTATAGTCAATAAAGCAGAAGTAGATACTTTTCTGGAACTCTTTTGCTTTTTCAATGATCCAACAGATGTTGGCAATTTGATCTCTGGTATCTCTGGTTCCTCTGCCTTTTCTAAATCCAGCCTGAACATCTAGAAGTTCTCGGTTCACATACTGTTGAAGCCTGGCCTGGAGAATTTTGAGCATTACTTTACTAGCATGTGAGATGAGTGCAACTGTGCAGCTGTTTGAGCATTCTTCAGCATTGCCTTTCTTTGAGATCAGAATGAAAATGGACCTTTTCGACACTGCTGAGTTTTCCAAATTTGTTGGCTTCTGAGTGCAGCACTTTCACAGCATCATCTTTTAGGATCTGAAATAGCTCAACTGGAATCCCATCACCTCCACTAGGCCCACTTGACTTCCCATTCCAAGATGTCTTGCTCAAGGTTGGTGATCACACCATCGTGATTATCTGGGTCATGAAGATGTTTTTTGATCTTCAAGTATACACTGAACTGTACACCTCAGATATAAATACCACTAAATGTAACTGTTACCACAATTTTTAAAGTATTTCAAATTTAAATGGTGCAAAGATGTTATTTAAACTTCTCACCTGTTCCTCTATATAAGCCGAAACTATCAAATAGCAAACCTCTGTAACCATGTTTGAAGACGACGCATCGCTGGCACTGACAAGACCGTGTAATTAGAAAGGCTCGTGAGTTAGTTTCCATAATTAGGTCTTTCCAACTTGTTCCAAATACCGTGATTCTTTTTGTATTAACCAAGAAGGAACATTAGTTAAATAAAAGGAGTCATTGAAAACAGACTTTTCAAAAAGCAAACAATATGCCTCTTAAGAAACAGTATAAAAAAGATAAACTATGTAATCTGGCTGAGAGTTTACTCTCTTCTCTATAAAAATGCACATACAGAAAACCACCATTAAGAGGTTTCAAGTTAGGGTCAATGTCAACTAGAAATCACAAGAATTAAACAAATGCACCCCAGTCCTTTGCCTTCCAAATTACCAAGGGCCAAATTTTAACTGCTCCGTATTTCCCTGTTCACAAAAGTTATCTTATTCACAGCAAAATATTTTACAGCATTTGGTGTACAAAATATATAATAATCCCACCATCCAGAGGTGACCACTCGCACCATTTGTCCTGATCCTCCTCCCAGACACGTGTTGAGAGACACACACGCACACACATTGATACATGCACAGCTATGAAGGACCCTAGGGAAGGAACCCCACTAGCTTGCTCTTTTCGCGTCACACATCACAAGTCTCCTTCCATGTCCAAGAGGGCAAGAGCGTTCTTTAGGAGCGTGTAGCCCCCTGGCCACCATTCATCTAACCCTGCAGGAAGATCGATGCTGGGCCCCCTTGTTCTCCAGGCTGCAGACAATCGGCTGGTGCATGTGTCCTGAGCGCATCTTAGGCTGGCTCTTGGACACCTTCACTAACCTGGATTACTGAGCCAAAGCACCTTCAGGCTTTGATGCTGTCCCAAACAGTGAAGGGTCTGCCACTTTACCCTTCTTGCAGGCTAATAAGGTAAGCCTGCCACTGTTTCACGTAGGCTGTGAGAAGGCACAACACTCCTAGTCACAGACAAGGACAATTTACTACTTTTAACAGCAGCAGTGTCGTGTGGGGGCCAGCTCCGTGAGCCCCAGTTCCCGGTGGGCTACCAGACGAAGAGAGCCAGCTGACCCTGCACAGAGGCAGCTGTGTTATGGGGGGACCTGAGTTCAGCGCACTGTCATCAGGAGCAGAAAGCAGGCCTGGCCCCTGCTCCAGAGAAAGACACGTCTTCCCTTGAAAAGACCAGAACAAAGGGCAATCTGTGCTCTGCTCCCCAAACATGCATAGACGTGACAGAGTCGTGGAAGACTGTCTCCCATCTCCAAGACAGTACTCCAACAGAACAAACCACACCTGACCAGTATTTTTTGCAAATTTTATTAAATGTATTTTATATACTTAGTAATCATCTGTCTTATTTTTGTATTACCTTCTCACATTTTTTGCCCTTCTTTTTACAAGAGTGCTCGTCTGTATATACAGAACACACTGAATGTGTTAACTTTACTAAATACATTAATTCTTAGTCTTATATGTATATTCTTTCCCCATACAGCCATTTCTCTGAACTTGTTTATACTGTTTCGGGGTATTTGTGTATGATCAAATCATTCTTTTCCTTTATGGCTTAAAAAGGCGTAATACCAAGAACAGTAGAGTAAAATCAAAACAACTTGGTGGGCATCTGTTCCCCATTCCCTATGACGTCCTTAACCATGAAACTCCCAACTTTAGCTGAACATGCTGCCACCTACTAAAGCACTACGCTCGCCAGCCTCCTTAGCCTTGAGGTGCAGCCATGTGGCTGATGCACCATCAGCGAGCCGTTTATGGAGCGCTGTCCGAGAACTCCGGGATGCCTCCTCCAACGGTGGGCACGGGCCTGGTGAGCCTCGCTGCGATCCACTGCCTGGATGTGGGCGCGGCAAGCAGAGAGCCCCAGGACTGCAAGGAAGTGGAAGGCTGGGCACCTGGCTGCCTCGTGAGGCCAACACCAGATCTGAAACGCTTTGCAGAATTTTTTACCTTAGTGAGAGATAAACTTGTACTATTTGGTGAGCTTTCTGTCTCGTAGGTGAGCCTAAAGCTAGCACACTATTATTAAAGCATTTCATTTTAACACATATAGATTCTGGCATTAATTAATCTCAGATCAATACTGGCGTTAAGGTTCAAGGAAGGGCTCTAACTTCTGTCCCACTTATTAAGCGTTCCTAAGTATTAATGTATCTGAGATATTATCGTATTAATTCATACATGTCACAAGTTCATTTACTTTGAGGGCTGGGACTGATCATTAATGTTCCTCCAAAGACACCTTTCTCTCTCCCTCAATCTCTCTGTTCAGAAGACATTGAAAATGGAAGGAGAGATTACCATTTTTAAATAATAATCCACTTTTGCTTCAACGTTTTAATGAATACAGCTCAGGAACAAAAGTTTGAAATATCTACATCTACAAGTCATACCCTCTATCAGTTCCAGAAGGCATTCAAGCTAAAGTGTAACATCGATTAGAAGTCTTATTATTTAACTGCTTACAATAAAATAGTTTATATTTCCAGAGATCATCTAAAGATTAAAGCCTACAAAAACTTTTCTCACTCTAAAATATACAAAGACAATATGTTATCACAGTAAGGAGAAGTACTACCTAGAATACTGAAAGAGTAAGTTACAGGAAAAAATAAAATCAATGGAATTAATTTTCCAACTACAAAGTTTTACAAATTAATGTAGAGGACATGAACTGACTAACGGGCGCTAGACTCCTCAGCTTCCCTCTCAACTGCTCACCCCGAATGACGCCCACAGCCACCTCCGTCAGCCCCCAACCCACACACCACCCTTTAACCCCCACAGCCACCTCCGTCAGCCCCCAACCCACACACCACCCTTTAACGACTTTTTAGCTCTCTCCCTCTCAGACATCTTTTGCCAAAATCACCCTTTCACAAGCCCAGCCTAACCGAGGCCCACACTGGCCCTGCGCTGGGCAGAGCACCCAGGATGCGGCGCTAAGCATGGCCCGCAGGAGTCAGTCTCCCTGGACCTAAGGGCCAGGGCTCATTACGCAGAGCAGCGTCGTGATCAGTAGCAGAACCACTTCCTAACATTGCCTTTAGCTTTGTCTCGGTTCCTTTGGCTAAATGAATCTAAAATTGAAGAATCTGGACAAAGCGATCTTTCTACTACTCTTCTATCTTTTCTCTAAGTTTCAAATATTTCAAAGAGCAAAAGAGAGAGAAAGCACAAAAATCAAATTTAGCTTATCGACGAAGAACAAAGATGTGTCCCAGAAAGTATCTGTACGTGTCCACACACTCTGGCACCCCACTCACTGTATTAGGGAAAAGAAAGGGTAATGCTTTGTATACTGAGTTCATAAAGCACTGCTGTAAGACCTAATGTAAATGACCTAAGCCAGTCAAATACCACTTTTCATGATCTCTTAGGGAAAAGAGGGGGGAAATATTAAGAAAAATAACTGAGAAAAAAACATTAAGAAGAAAAAAAAAATCTTAAACCAACAAGTTCTAAGACTACAGAATGGCTTTATGGCTTACACGCTTGGCCCATGAGACAAGTTCTAAGGGTGGAAACAGAACTCACTGGCCCCCACCTCACAGCACACCCCCACCTCTCCAGGGAGGCCCCAGCACGGGCCCCTGAGCAGGCCCCAGAGCCTCTCTCCGGCAGGTCTTCTGCCTTTCCCTCACTGGAACGGGCGCTCGTCTTCTCTCCCCTATTTTAGCCTGCAAGTTCCGCGCGCACCAAAACCGAGCTTCTCAACCATCCGCTTCTCCAACACCTAACACAGCACCTAAACCCAGGGGAGTCTGCAGCATTTCCTGAATAATGGTCAGGTTTAACGGATGCTAATTAACCTTAATCCCAGTACTTCTTTCAAAGCACTAACATACACTACGCATTTCAAAAGATTCCTACCTACACCCCATAAAACAGCTAAGACATTCTAACACCCAAAGGGCAGACATCTATCTGGAGACCACAGCTCACCAGAAGTCACTGTCCAAAGATTCTTGCAAGCTCAGGGATTTTGGTTTCCACTTTTTTAACTACACTCATACTTCAAAGAGGAGATGTATTAACTTTTCACCAACATTTAAAAGATGCTCATTTTAAATATGAAAGAGAAAAGAAACCAGCAAACTTTTGGACTCTTTTTAAAAAGATGAACAAATACCTCTTCGGTTTCAGGATCAACCTGGGAATCAGTAATCTCATCTAATTCCTCTTCAGCAACACAGTCTTCCTGCTCTTTCATCCCTTGTTGCCCACAAGCCTGCAAGTATTCTTCATCCTAACAGCCATTAAACAGAAAGTAAGTTTTTCTCTTATTGCCTTGGGGCTTTCAAGCACTTTTCACCTTCACAACTCATGCTTAGCTATGTTAGCACACTTTACTATGACAATTACCAGACTGAGCAGAAAAGCACGAAGCACAAAACTAGAATGTGACCTCCCCTGAGTGTTCACGAGAGCAAAGCGCAGTATGCCAACCTGGTCGATACAGGCAATGACACGGACTCTGCCTCAACCTCCAAGGACCCCGACACACAGCTCTTCTCAAAATCAACAACAAAGAGATGTAATCTTAAAAAGAAAGCATGCATGTGCTTGCTCAGAGCAGCTCAGCAGCAGTCCCGGGGCTGGATTCATGCCCAACCTGAACTATCTTCATAGCAGGAGAAGACAACAGAAGTATGGGCGATTCAATTCAACACAGGAGCTGCATTAAAACTGCACGTTAGAGTTAGTGTCTCCACCAGCCGTTCCTTTGAATTAGAAGGATGATCTCAGGTTCACATGGAATGTAAGGAGCATGGCAGCAGGCAGGCAGCTCTTAAAAGCACAGGGAAGGAAACAAGCAAACTGACTAGAAGCAGCAACTGCAGGCATTACTACGTGCAACCTCTCCCCTCCAGGGGAGCTGGACTTCCCAGCGTCCCGGGCCGCCAGCTGAAGTGAGCCATCGGCAGCTGCAAGGCAGGGGGAGAGCAGGGAAGCTGCGGGGCCTGCACAGCTCACCACTCAGGGCCCAGCAGTCTCGCCGCAAAGCACAGCAGCAGTACACACGCCGGTGGACTGCCTGAGGCCCCTCAACCGTCTCTCAAGACGGCCCCTGCATACTGCAGTTACTTCCCCAAGAAACCACTGCCATCCCACCCAGAAGAGCAACCATCGCTACCCAAGACTCACTGAGAGCAGAACTGTCAGAGTTCAAAGAAGGCCGTAAGAGGCAGGCAACATTTTCAGCAAACACACAAAGGAGAACAGTCCACACCATGGGACTCTCACCAGGAAACAAAAATCCGCTGTTACATAAATTACCCATCTAAAGCTGTTTTTACAGAACACTGCTTTACAAAAATCTCANTCAGCAAACACACAAGGGAGAACAGTCCACACCATGGGACTCTCACCAGGAAACAAAAATCCGCTGTTACATAAATTACCCATCTAAAGCTGTTTTTACAGAACACTGCTTTACAAAAATCTCAATCTACGTTAACTTTAAAGGCACTAAGTAAACCCAGTTACGCTCAGAAGTACAAATCACCCGACAATGTTCAAGCACCCTGCTGAACAGTAAAGAATTTACATCTCTCCCTAACATAAGAATACAAGTTCACATCAAATCGCAATTCACTCTCAAGATTAGGACAGCCAAAGTCAAAACACTGCTTTTGAATAAGACAGGAAAGAACACTATAGTTTACTATCAACTTTTTAGGTAAGTGTCCCTGCTGGCTGTAACATTCTGCAATATTATAATTCTACTCCCAGTTACAGAATCCTCCGTCTGGCCTGCGTGAACTCAAACAGAACATACTCAGGATCAGTAGAGACCTCAATTCCTGCTCCAGTGTATGAGTCAACATGGCCTAACCAGGGTACGAATCACAGGTAAATAAACCATTCAATAAACTAAAAGACCTCTGGGACACGCAGGGACACAATCGCCTCATATGTCCGTCAGTCTGATAGTGAATAATTAATTACTCTGTGCACCAGTGACAGCCTGAGAAATCAGGAAGAGGCCCTCACTGCAGAGCTGGAGAAGTATTTCACAGCCTAAGTGCGTTGTTCTCTCCCCATGCAAAGAAGTGGCAGTGCCCGTGTCTGCCACTGCGATAACTATAAAGAAGAAACCGGTAATCTTAACCAGGGAAGAAAAGAAAGAGCATGATGATAAACCTGGATATCCTGAGGGTGGCTGACACTGCTCCAGAAAGATGCGGACCTTCACCTCACCTTTAAACTTTATAACTCTCTATAAAAATATTTAGATACATTCAGAATTAAGTAAACTTCAAAATTTTTTTTAATTCTGAAAAAATTAATTTTAATGTAGAAAAGTACTGTGACTGTATTGAATTTACACTTTTTTTTCCAATACCTGAATCCTAGGCACAAGATGTCAGATAGTTTAAGTTGGATTTTATACAATGAGGAGCCTAAATGTAACCCCAAGTTTGGAAAACAAGAAAGAGAAATGCCTCACTTGCTAGAAATCCTCTTTACAGCAAACTCTGCGCGAACACCAGAGAGGGCCTCTCCTGTGGCCATGCGTGGGTGCCACCAACACCTCCCAGACGGTGGCTGCCCCACAAAATCCTAAGCGCGGAGAAGGCAGGGGCCAGGCTCCATGTTTCAACAATTCTCGGGGCCCCACTGCTCCCACACTGGTAAAGATCTGTTGAAATGCTAAACTTACAAGGGATACGACTAACCAACCACCTCATCTTAGGGATGAGTAGTAGAAATAGCACAACACTAACCTGCAGATACTTGGGCACAATTTTTAAAGATTTTGGCCTCATTTTTAAGGAGCATTTTAAACTACAGTGTCTCACTTTAACATAGTATATGAACACAATGTAAACCAGAGATCACCAGTCCACATTACCAAAACAAACCATTACAGGGTTATTGAAAGAACAAGGACTCACAATGCCTTTTATATGATTCTGTTTACCAAAACTACACACATCTTTTCGTGATTATGTCCACTAAAGAGAAACCATTCAAAAAGAATCAAACCTTAAAAATAACTATTGAGATATGGAAACACAACTGTGTCTGGAACTAAATATTCTAAGGCTCCATGTAAACAATCTCTTTCAAAACTACACACACACACAAATTTTTTTCTCAAATGAAAAATCATTTACTCTGAATGAAAACATAAAGGCAGAACTCCTGCCCTAAATCTGCTGACCTCCACCCCATCCCAGCAGCCCCCAACATGGCACCACAGGAGCCCAATATGCTGAAAACCTTAAGATTCCACTGCATCTATGGAGATCTCGCCCTTCCAATAGAAATTTCACTAAGTGCTTATTTCATAAATAAATATCTCCCAATAATGAATCATTAAGACAGATGATCTTTCACTAATACCTTTTTCTTTTTTGACTGTTCAACCTTAAAAAAAAAAAAACCTACCTACTAAAAACACCTTTCTGAAATAAAAATCGGCACCACCTCTGCTTCCTGATTACAGATAACAAATTGTGTGTGACATTTCCTAAACTAACCTCCAATCTCTTTATTCATGTTTAGACAGTTCTCAGTTACAAAAAAGGATGAATGAGCAGGACATCAATCACTCTGGAATATTAGCACCTTAAAGATGTCTTTAGCAGGTCAATAATCTTTTCACCTTAGAAGGACTTTATCAGATCTTGTCTAAAGCCTGGATAAAAGCTCTGCATTAAGTACTTCCAACAATTGACAGTGTATCTCCACCACACAAAGCTGTTTTCTTCCTTAGGGTGCAATCCTCAAGGTCACAATTCTGTGCAGCCTTCCAGAATGACAAAGGAGCATTAGCTCCGGCCAAACAAGCTGTCAACACAAACTTTGTCATAGCTCAGATAAAGAAACTGGCAGACAGTGATAATAAGGTCTAATTTCCCTCCCTCCCAAGGGAGGGAAATAGATTTCAAATCAGTCTAGAAACCTATGCCCAGGCAGCCATGTTATCTTCAGCGATACAAAGGAGAAAGACTCACTGTGAATTCATCTAAAGGCTCATTGATCTCGATGTCTAGGACCTCGTCATTGTACAGCTGCTCCTCCTCGGGCTCCTCCACGTACTCAATGTGGTCTTCTGTGAGCTCAGCGTCATGGCCTTCATACTGCCCTTCTTCTGGGTACTCATGAGCATACAGTTCAGACCCATCCGATTTGTGATAAACGAGTTCGTCCTCTCCTTGCTCATACTCGGATTCCTGTTCTGCAGACTGGTCGTTAGTGTCAGACATCTCAAATGACGTGACCATGTCTGACGCGGCATTCAGACTGATCGTGACATCCTGAGTACTACAGGGGACAAAAATACACAGAAAGGCAGGCAACTGGAGTGGAGCCCAACACTCAATCATCACGTGAGTTAACTACTATCAGAGACCAGGGAAACGCTGATCCAGTGACTCATCATGCACACTGACTGCGAGAGTGACTGCAAGTGAACCGCATGGTCTACACACTCAGCCAGCAGCAGACTCCCGCCGCACTGAGCACCCGCTCTGTCACCACTCCAGGGACCCGAGCAGGACAATCAGACCAACTGTGGGAAGCAGGTCTACCTGGCACNTCCAGTGACTCATCATGCACACTGACTGCAAGTGAACCGCATGGTCTACACTCAGCCAGCAGCAGACTCCCGCCGCACTGAGCACCCGCTCCGTCACCACTCCAGGGGCCCGAGCAGGACAATCAGACCAACTGTGAGAAGCAGGTCTACCTGGCACAAGTCCAGGACTGAAAACAGACCGCTTTTCATTCTGTCTTTCAGAATGAGGGTGGAATCCGTTTTCTAAGACATCCAAGTAAAACTAGGAGTGAAGTGAAGTGAAGTTGCCCAGGCATGTCCGACTCTTTGCAACCCCATGGACTGCAGCCTACCAGGCTTCTCTGTCCATGGGATTCTCCAGGCAAGGATACTGGAGTGGGTTGCCATTTCCTTCTCCAAAACTAAGAGCACTACTCTATAACAGGAATTCAGACTGACCTTTCTTAACTGGGAGGATAGCTGCTTTACGGTGTTGTGTTGGTTCCTGCCACACAACACGAATCAGCCGTAAGTCTACAGAGACCCTCCCCACACCAATGGAATTCCAACAGCTTTTCTAAATCTATGATGCACACTATAAACTCGTATTTTAAAAATTCAAAACAGTAAAAGTCAGCATGTAAATACATTTCAATGTTTAACTAAATCAAGTTTATACTAGCCTCAAATTTTTAAAAAACTAATTAATTTCTAAGTGAAATAAACAAAGGCGATTTTAAAACTGAAAAAAAAATCATATTCCACCTGTTAAATCACAACAGCCAAGTGTCAAACAATTAAGATGTATAATAACAACATTTAAAGGGCAAGGATTTAGGGCTAAATCTAAGTTTGCACCCATTAGGTATCCAATCCTAACAAAAAAAACTGAACATTCTACATACATGTGAAGATACTACATGGCTAAAAACTCCTGAAAAGTAAACTTCAAGGGCAACGTAATTCAAAAGATCAAAATCTAATAATGATATCAGAGAATGAAATTGGGAAACAAATAACTGGTAGAATAAATAATTTAAAACTTACTGTTACCCATAAAAACTACTTCATGTTAAAAAACATCTATTACACATCTACAGCGCAATAATAAATAGCATGTATTTGTTAATTACGTTTATACACAAGAAGTCTTTATTTTCACAATAAATGTTTCTTCATAAAATTGAAAAAACTTATTTCACTTAACAAGAGTACAGTAAACACCTCTTCCTCTTTTTGTAACAGAGCTTCCTGCTATAGGCTCTCGGTCAAGAGGAAGATGCTCTCTCCTGCCACGCACTGACTATTTGCGCCCACAAAACTCATGTGTTGAGCTCTTTTTTTTTTTCCTGTGTTGAGCTCTAACACCCAGTGTGATGGTGTCTGGAGGTGCGGCCTTTGGAAGATGCCAAGTCCACAAGGGTGGAAGCTCAGGAATGGGATCAGGGCCCTATAAAAGGGACCCCAGAGGGCTCCCGCACACCCACCAGCCACGCAAGCACACAGTGAGAGGGCCAGGGGCCTCACTGACACCCACCCAGGCCAGCACCTTGACCCTGGACTTCCCAGCCCTCAGAACTGTGAGAAGTAAGTATCTGCTGCTCACAAGCCACCAGTTTATGATATCGTGTTATGACAGCCCAGACTACATCAATTATATTCAGACAGTCAACTACACTCTACAGTACAGTCCAAAGGACTTTTCAAAATGGCAATTTAGCCAATTGATATGCATAATTTAAAAATGTCTAAAATGAAAACCAAAGCAGCAACATCAAACTGCAACCAACATCACTGAGTCAGAGTCCACTGCCCCATCCAAATAAGGGATTCTCTAAAAGAGCGGTACAGACCTACCTGGAACTTCTATAACCTGCACGCAACACAGTTCACAGGTTATTAAATGTGGGACCAGCAATGATGTTGGACAGTTGATCTATTTGTAGTAACAGACATACGGCTTCCATATCAGTTATAGTAATATACTGATATAATTTATTAATATATTAGAATATAATCATATGGTAAAAATACAGTACTTTATCATTTATATCCCACTATAATTATAAAGCAGTTACTAGACACTTAAACAAAGAACATTTTTAATGAGATAATATTCAGTACCAGAAATTTTCTTCGTCTTCATTATCACTCTGTAGGAGATCATCATTTAGCTCTTCATCTGACAAATCCGATTGATTCTAATTAAAGCAAGAAATCTAATTAATGCATGTCACTTCCATAAGAAAACTTGTTACAAAAGTGCAAAATTACGTTCACTGGATTATTTCTGACCTTGTTATTAAAACACTTGCCATTCACAAAGTTTTCTCAGTTTGACATAACCAGTGACAGTCAAGGTTTTACATATGGCATACTACCTAACTACCCCAGACTAATTTTTAGATGCTCAGTCAAGTAAATATAGAAGGAGCAAGCGTAAGGGTCATATTAGAACTATAACAAAGGAGAAAAAAAGGACAAGTCCTTTGGTAGTATGATATAAACAATTTTTTCTTATCATACCAAAAAATGGTATCCTTAAGACTTGATTAAATTTAATGTAAACAAAAGAAAAAAATAGTGGAATTTTAGGAAAAAGCAGATTTTAGATAACCAGATTGCCCAACTGAAATGATAAGAGACTAAAATAAACTCAACATTTTGTTAAGGTAAATACATACCAGTATCTTAGATTTAAGATGGGGAACTTCACACTGTCCTACCTTATTAAAATTATTTCTATGGTATATATAAATTACTACTCCTCCACAACATGCACGAAAGGGGGGAAAAAAAGACTTGATTTTCTACCTAAGGATAAAAGAAATAAACCAGCGATCTTTTCTGGCCATTTTATAGATTATAAACCTAGGTTTCTCAACCATATCTCTATTTACTCTTCCTTAAGGTAGTTTTGATATAAGCCAAAAAATGTCCATCTTATTTGTAGTTTTTATTAGTCTCCCAGAGAACCTATCATCCATTAACAGGGATGAGCCAGGCCTGCTATGCATGCGTGCATGCTGAGTCACTTCAGTCGTGTCTGACTCTGCAACCCCACAGACTGTAGCCCGTCAGGCTCCTCTGTCCATGGGACCCTCCAGGTAAGAATACTGGAGTGGGTTGCTATACCATCCTCCAGGGGATCTTCCCGACTCAAGAATCGAACTCGAGTCTCGTCTCCTGCATTGGCAGGTGGGTTCTTTACCACTAGCGCCACCTGGGAAGCCCAGGCCTGCTATGGGAGAACTCAAATTTAGCTGCCCAGGATCACTAAATAAAAGCACAAGAAATCTTTAAAAAATAACAATTCAATAAAGCAAAATTTCACTCAATAGCAGGCTGTTCCCTTCAGGTTTTTTGTTAAACTTCTAAATATTGGTTGAAATCAATTAAATCACGCACCAAACAAAGAGGAGTGTATGTTACAGTCGGCTCTGATGGTAATCAATCTCACTTTTTTGAGTTCTGAGAATTCAGCTTTCTATGTCGGTTCTGAACTTAATGAGTAATAGACACAGGAGGCACAAAACAATGATCAAAATGACCAAAACACCGACATTACTTGAAAAGCTGGAATGGAGGGCCACACTAAGCCCTGAGGCCACAACGGATCCCTAACTGCTCTGTCGCGATGACCTGGAGCGGCGTCTCCTCGGGCAGGAGGGGAACAGCTAGGGTGGATTCTGCTCAGGTGGCCGGCAGGAAAGCGGGGCAAGAAGAGTCAGAAACTGGCCATGACCGCTTGTGCAATCATTAGGGCCAGGTGGGCTCCCTGACAGAAAAGCAGGGCAAACTACATCAGGCTTGCCCAAGAGCAGAAATCCAACCACATGTAAAATCATTTTACTACATTTAGACATTTTCGCATCTAACTGGTACCCCTCACGAATGCATTTTAAATACTTACAAAGGAAAACACATGTTTACCTTAAGGGATGTGAACTCCCAAATACAGGGAGTGCACATCAAGGCGGTGCACACTAAGCCAGAGGCAGACAACAGTCCCCTCTCCCTCTGTGACCATCCCATGGGAGGACTGGCCCCAGGCCTGCCCCCGCCCCCCTCACACCATGCACGGGCATCGTGAGGGCAGCCCGCTCACAAACGGACAGGCTGAGCGGCACGCTCACGGGTTCTCCACTTGCAGCCATTCTGACCACGCAGGTCTTCTTTAGAGTCACAGGGGATGACAAAGGAAAGGCTGGGGGAAGCCAAAGCCAGGGCGCATGCAGGCCTGGGGGCAGGCCAGGAGAGGAGGGCAGCTACAGCAACTCGCATGTCAGGGAAGATGCGGGCGCAGTGGCATGAGAGGCAGGAAAGGGGCGGGGCTGGCACTCCTGCCAGGACTGGACCTTCATCAGCCAAATTATAAATGAGATGAAAAGAAAACTCTCATCAGATCTGACAATCAGACAACTGATCTGACCCAGTCACCTAAGAGAACAATGAGCTTGAGAGTAACCGCTGACAGTAAGGAGCCATCACAGTCTGAACTTTAAAAAAACTAAGCATACAAGGCTAGCTTGATAGTTAGTGAGAATAACAAGTGTCTTTAAATTGTTAATATCAAAAAAATTAGTATTTCACTTTAATATTTGGCTTATTTCTATTTTTAATGTATGTTTCATAATGTTCAAAATATATTGGTAGAGATAGGTTATACATATAAACACATGATACATAAATATACACATTGGAAATAACAGCTTCCAAGTTTTTACTTGATCAAAGAAATTCATATTTGAGGATAATTTTACCCTTTACTCTGAATCTCAAAAAGTAAATTTCAGATTCAGCGTTCAAAATATTAACCACCAAATGTTAAGTTCCTTCAAGGCAAGTGGTAGTTTTGTTACAACTTTCATACACTCAATACCTGCTAAAATGCCTTGACATGCCAGAAAATAAAACATTTACTTCAAAGGATTTACTGCCTGAATTACAAGTTATCAGAGAATTTATGGATATACAGTCAACTCTTTGTGTATATAAAAAGTAATCGATTCACGAAATTTTAATCTATACCCAACTTTCCAGTAACACATCCCATGCATAGATGTGTATAAGAGACAGATTATTTCTATGGTATATATAAATTACTACTCCTCCACAACATGCACGAAAGGGGGGAAAAAAAGACTTGATTTTCTACCTAAGGATAAAAGAAATAAACCAGCGATCTTTTCTGGCCATTTTATAGATTATAAACCTAGGTTTCTCAACCATATCTCTATTTACTCTTCCTTAAGGTAGTTTTGATATAAGCCAAAAAATGTCCATCTTATTTGTAGTTTTTATTAGTCTCCCAGAGAACCTATCATCCATTAACAGGGATGAGCCAGGCCTGCTATGCATGCGTGCATGCTGAGTCACTTCAGTCGTGTCTGACTCTGCAACCCCACAGACTGTAGCCCGTCAGGCTCCTCTGTCCATGGGACCCTCCAGGTAAGAATACTGGAGTGGGTTGCTATACCATCCTCCAGGGGATCTTCCCGACTCAAGAATCGAACTCGAGTCTCGTCTCCTGCATTGGCAGGTGGGTTCTTTACCACTAGCGCCACCTGGGAAGCCCAGGCCTGCTATGGGAGAACTCAAATTTAGCTGCCCAGGATCACTAAATAAAAGCACAAGAAATCTTTAAAAAATAACAATTCAATAAAGCAAAATTTCACTCAATAGCAGGCTGTTCCCTTCAGGTTTTTTGTTAAACTTCTAAATATTGGTTGAAATCAATTAAATCACGCACCAAACAAAGAGGAGTGTATGTTACAGTCGGCTCTGATGGTAATCAATCTCACTTTTTTGAGTTCTGAGAATTCAGCTTTCTATGTCGGTTCTGAACTTAATGAGTAATAGACACAGGAGGCACAAAACAATGATCAAAATGACCAAAACACCGACATTACTTGAAAAGCTGGAATGGAGGGCCACACTAAGCCCTGAGGCCACAACGGATCCCTAACTGCTCTGTCGCGATGACCTGGAGCGGCGTCTCCTCGGGCAGGAGGGGAACAGCTAGGGTGGATTCTGCTCAGGTGGCCGGCAGGAAAGCGGGGCAAGAAGAGTCAGAAACTGGCCATGACCGCTTGTGCAATCATTAGGGCCAGGTGGGCTCCCTGACAGAAAAGCAGGGCAAACTACATCAGGCTTGCCCAAGAGCAGAAATCCAACCACATGTAAAATCATTTTACTACATTTAGACATTTTCGCATCTAACTGGTACCCCTCACGAATGCATTTTAAATACTTACAAAGGAAAACACATGTTTACCTTAAGGGATGTGAACTCCCAAATACAGGGAGTGCACATCAAGGCGGTGCACACTAAGCCAGAGGCAGACAACAGTCCCCTCTCCCTCTGTGACCATCCCATGGGAGGACTGGCCCCAGGCCTGCCCCCGCCCCCCTCACACCATGCACGGGCATCGTGAGGGCAGCCCGCTCACAAACGGACAGGCTGAGCGGCACGCTCACGGGTTCTCCACTTGCAGCCATTCTGACCACGCAGGTCTTCTTTAGAGTCACAGGGGATGACAAAGGAAAGGCTGGGGGAAGCCAAAGCCAGGGCGCATGCAGGCCTGGGGGCAGGCCAGGAGAGGAGGGCAGCTACAGCAACTCGCGTGTCAGGGAAGATGCGGGCGCAGTGGCGTGAGAGGCAGGAAAGGGGCGGGGCTGGCACTCCTGCCAGGACTGGACCTTCATCAGCCAAATTATAAATGAGATGAAAAGAAAACTCTCATCAGATCTGACAATCAGACAACTGATCTGACCCAGTCACCTAAGAGAACAATGAGCTTGAGAGTAACCGCTGACAGTAAGGAGCCATCACAGTCTGAACTTTAAAAAAACTAAGCATACAAGGCTAGCTTGATAGTTAGTGAGAATAACAAGTGTCTTTAAATTGTTAATATCAAAAAAATTAGTATTTCACTTTAATATTTGGCTTATTTCTATTTTTAATGTATGTTTCATAATGTTCAAAATATATTGGTAGAGATAGGTTATACATATAAACACATGATACATAAATATACACATTGGAAATAACAGCTTCCAAGTTTTTACTTGATCAAAGAAATTCATATTTGAGGATAATTTTACCCTTTACTCTGAATCTCAAAAAGTAAATTTCAGATTCAGCGTTCAAAATATTAACCACCAAATGTTAAGTTCCTTCAAGGCAAGTGGTAGTTTTGTTACAACTTTCATACACTCAATACCTGCTAAAATGCCTTGACATGCCAGAAAATAAAACATTTACTTCAAAGGATTTACTGCCTGAATTACAAGTTATCAGAGAATTTATGGATATACAGTCAACTCTTTGTGTATATAAAAAGTAATCGATTCACGAAATTTTAATCTATACCCAACTTTCCAGTAACACATCCCATGCATAAGACGTACTCCTTATTTTAAGTGCAATTAAATATCACTTAATTTCAGGAAGTCCTGTATTGTTACCTTTTTGCCAGACAGTAAATCTTCTCCAAGTAAGTCATCATCAAGTTCACTGTGGGGAGGAGAAAAACAGACATGATAATGTTTTATTCCTACTAAACACTGGAAAGTTTGCAGACCACTGGGGAAATTCACCCAGGACTTTAGGATTTGGGTACTTTCACATTAAGTTTGCTATCTTTTCCTTTAGTAATAATGAAAACACATATTCAAATACACAGGGAATATCTGATCCTTTAAGTATGGGAGTCTTTGCTATAACTAGTGGCTCTCACTAGACTTCTCAGTTTTCACCTCAATACGAGATCTTCATTTCTTTGGACTTGTTCATCAATGAGCAAAATAAGAAACCATACATAATATCTATGCTTTCTCTTACCTTTCAAAGCCTATGATGAAAAGGAACAGACAGATGCCCCAGTATTATTAACTAGGAAAATTAAAACCAAAACCATTAGGAGACCATTTAACACTCATCAATTGTAAAAACTTTAGAAATGAAAAATCAATGCTTATGAGAACATTCAAGTATATCATAATAACTAAAGGATCATTTTTCTATAGCATCAAAGTCATGTCAGCTGTCTGTAGTTTATGGTCAGCATGCTCATGTTTTGAAGTGATCAAAAGCAGGTTTTCTCATAATTAAAATAGAAACCCTTAGCAGATGACAAACTTGGGGACATTTCCCACTGCTTCCTTTTTTTTAAACTGATGGAAGATAGCTACCACTAAATTATGTCCTTTTTTTCCTTATTTTTGTATTTATTCTTATTAAGTTATGTCTTTTTAAAGCAAATGTCTAAGGACTAACATCTAGAAAGAGAAAGCACAATTAGATTATGATTCTAGGTTAAAATGCCAATGGAGACTCAACTGCACCAATGTTATTACAATTGTTACTTTCTTCATAAGGGTTCTGGTTACAAATTTCTATAGGTTCTATAGGTTTTGAGCACTATTTTACCCAAAACCCATGTTTACTTCCAGTGAGCTACTCTGCAGAATGACAAAATATCCTGGAATGCGCATATGAAGTTACAACAGAAATTCAATGTACTATCTCTTTTAACAACAAATTATTTCATTCATGCATTTGAGTATCTCTTTTATTACTAAAGTTACCTTACAAAAATCCTATACCATCATTTTATAGATAAAGAAAATAGGGACAAAAGATTAAATGATTTGCCTAAGGTCACACAGCAGAGACAAATCCAGGATAACAACTTAGCTCATGGAAAAAAATCTTTCATGGACCTGCATAAATACAACAGTTATCAGAGAACAATGTACAACTTCTTTCGACATTTTCAGTCCTCAAATCATCTAATCATCTTTCAGATACAATTTCTGTATCTTCATTGTTACATTCATTCTCCAATGGTGAGGAAATAAACACTTGCTAGTCACAATATTTACAATAACTGCTTTAGAGAATTTGATTCTAGATGACCCCCAAAATATAAGCACCTCTTTGAGGATAAGCACCCCTCTGGAGCGTCACTCAAATAACTGAAAACGGAAGGTAATATCATTTGCCCAGGGTACACTAACTGGGAAGAACTCTTTAAAAGCATAGTATGAACAAGTGCTGGTAATCACATAAGCAAAAACCTAGAAAGTGTTGGTGGCTTTTGCTGACAAATAGATGGAAATAGGCAATCAGTGACTTTGATGACTATTTTTCCTAAATAAGAGCATTTTTTAAAAGATAAATGAAAATTTTATCAGCTACAAATGAACAGAGTGTACAGAGATGAAGGGCTGCTTCCATGACTAACAAAGGTAGTAAGAGCGAGCGTGAAGTAAGAAAGCAAGAGGCGAGGCTCACTGCACAAATGACAATGCGCATCACTGGCAGCTCGAGCAACCACCGACGCCCATTCCATGCACTCCACGGCAGGAATCTCTCCAGGCCTCGCACACATGCGCGCTCCCGTGCTGACACACTGACACGGAGCAGGCCCGCACAGCCCTCGGCCCCTGCCATGTCCTCTGCCCGCCTTCTGCCTGTGCGAAACTTTAGCCAAAGAGTAAGTTTAATCAGAGAAGTGAGAAATGCTGAAACAAAGGAAAACAGTCAGAGGAGACTGAATGATAACCATGCAGTCACTAAGCACAGTCAGGACCTTTAGTTCTTTCTCAAGTGAAGTGAAACCTCAGTCCTGTCTCTTTGTGACCCCATGGACTATAGCCTGCCAGGCTCCTCCATCCACGGGATTTTGCAGGCAAGAATACTGGAGGGGGTTGCCAATTCCTTCTTCAGGGGAATCTTCCCAATCCAGGGATTGAACCCAGGTCTCCTGCACTGCAGGCAGACTCTTTACAGTCTGAGCCACCGGGGAATCTTTCTTAAGGGTTATAGATAATATTCCGAGCCATATCTTGTAAGCTGTCTTATAGATACTAAAAGCCCAGGTGGAGAAGTTAACTACACAATGACCGACTGTACCCAGGACTTCAGCTGCCATAATTCTGAGAACTGATTGCAAAGAAATGGGAACGAAAGATTGAGGGCAGGAGGAGAAGGGGACGACAGAGGATGAGATGGTTGGATGGCATCACCGACTCAATGGACGTGGGGTTTGGGTGGACTCCGGGAGTGGGTGATGGACAGGGAGGCCTGGCGTGCTGTGGTCCATGGGGTTGTGAAGTCGGACACAACTGAGCGACTGAACTGAACTGACACCGTGAACTGAAGATTAAGTGTCCCTGAAACAGCCAAGATGATGCTACTCAGGCCGCTGACGGCCAGCTGAAGACGGCTGCTGGAGAGGACTGTGCTGTCTCTGCATGCAGCTCCCCTCACTGCCACTCTGTCTACAAATGGTTACCTGCGCTGCTTCTTGCGCGGGGGGAGGTGTTAGCCTTTGCGCAGATGTCCGCCACCCTCCCCACCCCAGCTGCTGGCACCTGAGGTAAAGCAAACTTGCCTTTCCGCCAGCCTGGCTTGTTTACTGACTTTTGAGCGGTAAGCAGCCCGAACCACCTACATGTACATCTCCATAACCTGAACACAACCCCATCAAGCAGATTCGTCATTCTCCATGTTTTACACGTGAAAACAAGGACTCAAGATGTTAAATAACTGGCCCAAGATCACCCTGCTACCAAGTCAGAAACCAGATGAGTTGAGACAGTCTAGCGCTAGAGTCCAAATCCTACCTACTATGCACACACCACTCAAAAATTAAATGTACTTCTCCACTGTTATCATAAAGCAGGATCCTAATAAGAAGGTACACAAAAGGGAAGAAATTTGTAAAATATGAAACAGTACCAAAATGACACCAATGGGTCACCAAAAACAACGAATTAATGGGAGTGAGTGGCCCAAATCACCTCTTTTCAAAGGGGTGAGCAGTAACGCTGGCAGACACTAGAGGTGCTTGGAGAGTGACAGGAGCGCCGCAAGGATGAGGCGGCTTTCTGCGTCCCACTGCACAGCACCTGAGCGGCTTCGCCAGCGACCACTAGTGAGGAAGACAATCAGCCCTTTGGGAGCAGGGACATGTTTACTAACCGACAGAATTACACGAGAAGCTTTTCAGGAAACAGGTATTCTGCAGGCAGTCATGGCTCAGATGGTAAAAATCGGCCTGCAGTGCAGGAGACCAGGGCTTGATCCCTGGGTCGGTACTCTTGCCTGGAGAATCCCAGGCACAGAGAAGCCTGGTGGCTACAGTCCATGGGGTGGGCAAAAAGCCAGGCATGACTGAGAGACTAACATTTTCACTTTTTTCACCTGGCTGCAGCCTTTCAAAATCAGAGATGTGAGTGACAACAACGCACCGGAGCAGTCTCCACGCGCCTCCCCACTCCAGGCCACCGCAGCTGCTCCCTCCTGACCAGCTCCTGGCCCTAGAGGGGCTCCTAGCCCCGGCCCTTCTTCGGATAGGCCTGGCCCATGGAGGTCTCAACAGAATGTCCCAGGGCAGAGGAGACGGCCGCTCCCTCCCACCTGCACTGCTCCAGCACCACCCACGCTGGCCACAGCGGCTCCGGCTGGATCCTGGGACATCACTGCTCCCCTGTGAGACCGGCTGCTACATTCTGCACACTTCATCGACTCTCCCTGCTTATTTAACACTATCCCATTAAAAAAAAACCCTTCATCAAATGACCTTCAGTGAAAACCTTTTGAACATGCTCTTCCTATGTGAATATACAGCCTGTTACATTTTCTGACTCTTTCTTCTCCCTAACTTTCAAAATTCACCCTCTGTCACCCAGTACATGGAAGAGGTTATTTTATGCTTCAGCAAAATCAAATAAAGAAATACACATGGTACTGAGCCTCCATATGCAAACACACACTGAAGACGAGTCATAAAAGGAGACTGTTCCCAAACCACACCAGGGCAAGAGCTAGTCACACTGGAAAGGGCGAGGGAAATTAGAGCCCTGTCTCACACTGCAAACAAAACCCAGCTCCATCACAGCAGAAAGCCAACTAATGTCATGGCAGCCAAAATAAATCCCCACTGAACAAACACTGGGGCAATTCAAGCATTAGTAAGATAACAATCATAACGGGCTACAAAAACACACATGCAGTATTTAAATCTATGAACTCAAAGTGGTTCAAAAACAAAACACCTCTGGAAGATGCGAGGGAACTGACCCATTATTTTGAAAACTGGTAAATAAAAGTAAAGAATCAAGCACTTACTCTATACCTCAAAAGAACCAAGTATAATTACAGAGTTATCACAACTAACAGAAACAAGGAGGCGTGACAGAATGAGAACATCATCACTTGGACCGTGTTACCGGCTGATAGCAGGGCAACAAGAAGTTAACGAGACTCTGTGCAGCTCCTGCTGGAGAAACAAACGGCCGGTGACAGCTCTGCAGAGCCCCGGACTCACGGGAAGGGGTCTTTTGCACTCCAAACCATAAGNAGAACAGTTAGAGGGTGCAACTGAGCCCTGCATTGCTCAAGGGTCAACTGTAATAATAAAGCTAAAAATCAAGCCTAGAAAGAACACTGCAAATTCCCAAGCAAGTGGAAATTAAACACCACACTTCACCAACCAGTAAGTCAAAGAAGAAATAAGAACCAGGTAAATAAGAATATACTTTGAGGAAAGTGAACACAAAAATACAACATGCCCAAGTTTACGGGATGCAGCAAAAGCAGTATATGGAAGGAACTTTATTGCCTATGCTAACAAAGAAGAAAGAACTCAAATCAACAGCCTTACTTTAAATTCTGAGGAACTAGACAAAGAAGAGGAAATTAAACCAAAAGATTGCAAAAGAAAATAAACATTAGACCAGAGGCACATGAAACAGACTAGAAAAACAAAACGTATACGAAAATTATGTTTTAAAAATAAGCATATGGAACTCAGCAATATAGTAAAAGGATACCCTACATCACAACCACATGGATTTATCGCAGGAATGAAGGGTTCATTTAACATTCAAAAATCAGTACTTTTTTAAAATCAATGTAATAGATCATATTACAAAGTAGAAAATTAGATTATCATCTCAACATAAGGAGGAAAATCAATTTAAAAGTTAATCAAAACCGAAGAGCCACATTCCTAAAAACTCTGAACAAAGTTAAGTATAGAAGGGACTTTCCCCAACCTGATCAAAGGGCATCTGTATGGAAAAAATACAGCAACCACCGCAAGTAAAGAGTCAATGCTTTCCTCTAGAATCAGGAACAAGACTGGGGCTGTGACTCCTAACACTGCAATTCAGCACTGTAATCCAAGTTCTACCTAGTGCAACCAGACAAGGAAAAACAAAAGGAACTCAGATTGAAAAGGAAGAAGTAAAAAACCACCATTCTTTACAGCAAACATCATCAGCTATGTAGAAAATCACATGGGATCTACGGGAAAAAAGTACAAAAACTAGTAAGTGAACTGAATTAGGTTGCAAAATATGAGATCAGTTTTAAAAAGTCAACAAAATTTTTTTACAAGGAATGAGCAATTGGAAATTAAAAAACAAATCCTTGCGATAACATAAAAATATGAAATACATACTAGGGATAACCATAATAAAAAAATGAGAAAGACCTGTAAATTAAGGACTATGAAACACTGCTGAGAGAAACGAAATACCTAAAGTGCAAAATCACCACAATTCCCCAAAGGAGACAAGAATGATTGCAAATGTGGGTAACCTTGTGCTTGGACAAAAGCACAATAAGCAAAGAAAAAAAAAAACCTGATAAAGCAGAAAACAAAAACATACTTTCTTTCCACTTGGATTATGGAATGCAAAAACAGATGAAAAAGAACCCTCACACAGAATCCTAAGGAACAAGAGACAAACTAAGACCTTGAACTCTGTGCACCTGTTTTTATGCTCCTTACATTTTCTGCACCATTTTCCTTCTGTTCTTATTTAGAACGTAAACAAGTCCTTTTTAAGTTTCTGTTTGTCATACTGAGTAGAACCAAGAAAACAAAATGTGTCCACACTATTCCAAAGTTTTAAAGAAAGCACGACGCTCACGACGCTGGATTCCAAGGGGAAGAATGATCCGTATCTTGAAATCTAGAAACCCCAAGGCCAAACGATACACTAGACATACATGCTATTAAGGGAATCAGTGTTCCCTATCAGCAAGACTAAAAACAGTTATTGGAATTTTTACAATTCTCAATTATACAGCAATTAGGTCTTTATAATGAACACAAGTCCTCTACTTCGCATTCTTATTACATCCTAATCTTTTCCAAGAACCTGGAATTTAAGATTAGAAACTTTATACAACACTAGTCTGAAACAGGGTTCTACCCACTGTCTAATCCAAGAATCAGCATACAGCCCCCTGACACGCAGGTTCTGCCACCTGCTTTAGTCCAAATGTAGCTACTGCCCAATTTCTGTAAATAAGCTTTTACTGGAACACTGTATGCTAATTCAATTACACGCTGTCTACAGCTCTCAAGCTAAAAGCGCAGAGCAGAGAGTTGCAACAGAAGCCCCATGACCTGCAAAAGCTGAAATATTTACCATTTGGCCTTTCACAAAGTTTTCCTATCTCTGGTCTAGTCCAAAGGTTCTCAACCTTCCTTTTGCCTCGACACCATTCTCATGTATACACACCTCTTACTCTGAATCACTGACTCAAAATTCCGTATTTTATAGGTGAGGAAATCCACACCCTTTATTTAAACAGTAATTTCTTTAAACTTTGTAGTAATGAGAAAAAAGAATCAAACTAACTTTCAAAGTAAGCGTGTTTGTCCTACAAAATAACACAAATTGTGAGTAACCACCAGGCAAATTTTCAGAAAGAGCCCATACATCATGTTGCTTGCAAAATAATTTGTAGTCTTGTTTTAAAACTCTCTTATTTGCATGGGACCCTGGACAGGTTTTCCTAAAATAAACTGTACTTTGCTTCAGAAGCATGGTACACAGTGACCATGTTTGCCTGTCTTACAACTCAATGTTCTCTTCCTGTGTTTGGGAATCAATCAGAGCGAGTCCTGAAAGAAGACAGCTGCCTTCTGATATGCAAGCCATGAAAGCTAGACTCGGGTCCTCTGTTAGCCTGGAGCCTGGGAAAGGAAAATGGTCTGAGCTCAGCCAACTGAACGTTCCCCTCATGACTTACAATCTAGAGGAAACAACGCCCCATTTCTTTTCCCAAAAATCTAGACCCTCTTTCTAAAAGTGAAACCTTCTAAAATGCTAACGGTTAGTTGCTAACTTCATGAAATGTAAGGAAGAAATGTCACAGAAAGGGAGAAAGTCCTTCCAGCAACTGCTGCTCTTCCTTCCACAGAGAGAAGCCACAGCTATGCTGAGACTGTGGTCCCCATCACTCTACATAACAGGGCAGACAATGCAGGAAACACACTTCCCAGAGCCTCCTCGCCTGTGCGCTTCTGAGTTAGAGAACGCGAGCAAGGCAGAGTCACAGGAAGTCTAAGTCACAATTATCCCAGTGACTCTCATGAGACAGGCACAGGACGGACAGACAGACAGACACACACCCCCCTCACAGATACGAGGCTCTCAGAGGCCAGAACAGGCTCTTGAAAACCATGCGTGGCTCTGGGCTGGAGGGGCTGTGACAGTCAGAGGGCTCTTGAGACTCAACACCTTCAGAAGCCGGCACTCAGCGTTGCAGACTGAGACTGGCCACTGGCGCTTCCACAGGAGTCTTCAGTTCCCGTAGCCTCCAGACAGACTAAGCGCTCCTGACGACCAAGGGGGGATGCTGCTGCTCAGACGCTCAGTCATGCCAGACTCTGCAACCCCACAGACTCCCCTGCCAGGAGTCCATGCCATGAGGACACCAGGCTCCCCTGTCCTTCACTACTTCCAAGAGTTTGCTCTAACTCACGTCCATTGAGCTGGTGATGCTATCCAAGGGCTGTAGAACCCTCTAACTCCTGTATTAAAATCCTTCATACTTGGAGTGCGAAGCATGGCTTCTTTCCTAACTGAAGTAAGACCAACAATAAAACGTCAAATAAGTCTAGCACTACTGAAGTACTGAAGAGAAGCTTCAATGCACTTCAGCAAGCTAGCTGCATTCATTTTCTCATTTACTCCATCCCCACATTCTCCCTTTACAGATATGAAAACTAAGACTAACCAAAAGTTAGCAAGCAGCAAAATCAGATTTAAACTCAGGTCTACCAAACACTAAGTAGAATGCTCTTGAGTTTACTTAGGAAACAACTATAGTAACAATGGGGCTTCCCTAATAGCTCAGTTGGTAAAGAATCCACCTGTAATGCAGGAGACCCCGGTTCAATTCCTGGGTTGGAAAGATCCCCTGGAGAAGGGATAGGTTACCCACTCCAGTATTCTTGGGCTTCCCTTGTGGCTCAGCTGGTAAAGAATCCACCTGCATGTGGGAGACCTGGGTTCTAACCCTGGGTTGGGAAGATCCCCTGGAGAAGGGAAAGGCTACCCACTCCAATATTCTGGCCTGGAGAATCCCATGGACTGTACAGTCCTACAGTCCATGGAGTTATAAAGAGTCAGACATGATTAAGTGACTGTCACTTCCATAGTTAACAAACCCTCTGATACATAAAAAAATTAAAGGGTAGCTAGCCATAACTTCCTCAGTCTTTAGGTAGAAAGATCACTAACCCGTGGAACCTACAAAAGCATGAAGGCGTAATCAACCTACAGACTGGAATCCTGTGGCCTATAAGGAACATGCTATCTTTGAATTACGTTGTCTTTTCTTTTAATCACCTTGATTCTCAACATTTTTAAAATGTAACTATTCGTAACTAACAGAGTTACAGCTTCTCTCAAAAAACAAACAAATCTTATCAAAAGATCTGGAAAGCAGACCCACACTTTGGTGCAGCTAACTCACTGAAGATGCCCAGCACCAGCACCGGGCCAAACAGGAACAACATTCCTGCATCCGTAAGAAAAGGGGCTGAGGAGGAAGTGGCAGCCAGAGCCTGCGCAGAGGCCCTGCCAGCAGGGCCCAGGCCGCCCTGGCACCTGGTGCTCCACAACCTGAGCTGCCCGGCTCTTTCCGAGGCTGTGAACTGCCAAAGTACCTCTCCTTCCAAAAGATTCTCAATGAACTGCCTCACCATGCTCATGCTTTGTATACAAGTAAAGCATCAAAATTCAATCATGAGAATTTCAGAAAGTGAGAACAGAGAAAAAAGAGACTAAAACAAGTACCACAAGATAATTTCCCAGAACCAAAGGACACACATTTCCAGACCAAAGTGTCCACCAAATGCAGTACAAGAGACATAAGACGACCTATGCTAATGAATTCTGTAACAATGAGAAGGAACTGTTAAAATCTTCCAGAAAGAGAAAAAAGGTCACAGAAATGATAGAGAATCAGAATGTCTTAGCTCAGAGGTTAAAGCGTCTGCCTCCAATGTGGGAGACCCGGGTTCGATCCCTGGGTTGGAAAGATCCCCTGGAGAAGGAAATGGCAACCCATTCCAGTATTCTTGCCTGGAGAATCCTGGTGGGCTACAGTCCACGGAGTCACAAAGAGTCGGACACGACTGAGTGACTTCACTTTCACTTTTCACTTTCAGACTTCTCAAGAGCAGATCTAGAAGCCAGAAAACAACACAGCAGTACCACCAAAACCCTGAAAAGGAATCTAAGTCAAAGCTAGACTTGAAAATTCGACCATATCAATCAAGTTTGAAAATAAAATAAGAATTCATTCAGACATGCGTGGGTTTTCAAAAACTTTACCTTCAACACACCCACTCTTAGGAAGCTGAAACCTTTAACTCTATAATTTGTTATATTGAAAATATAAACATAAAGAATAATTTTTTCCAGAAAAAATTACCAAAATTGACCCGTGGATTAAAAAAAATTAAACAGACCAATGATAAAAAGAAGAAACCAAAAATTAAGCAGGCAACAGACCCGATGGCTTTGCAGACAAGAGTTCTTTCAACATTTAACAAAGAGATTTTTACAATATCCAGAAATTTTCACAACTCATTCTAGGTAGTTAGAATCTTACAAAAACACAGAAGAGCACAAACACAAAGAAAAGTATAAGCCAATCTCTCTTATGATCAGACAGTCCCAAAGTGAAAAGCAGCCAAACACGAAAAAGAACAAAACTGAAGAACCAGAAGATTATAACCCAAGAACGTGTGGCTGATTCAGCACTGGA
Organism: Raphicerus campestris; assembly: GCA_006410735.1. Taxonomy (NCBI): domain Eukaryota; kingdom Metazoa; phylum Chordata; class Mammalia; order Artiodactyla; family Bovidae; genus Raphicerus; species Raphicerus campestris. The sequence goes on from SJYW01011961.1 coordinate 496,494, forward strand.
AATCTACCGATGCATTACAATAAGGTATTAAAGAAGGGGCCTCATGGGACTTCCCTGTGGTCCAGTGGCTAAGCCAACCCACTCCCAATGCACGATTAGATCCTTAGTCAGGAAACTAGATCCCACATGTCATTGCTTGGTCGCTAAATCGTTTCCGACTCTCTCTCTTGTAATCCCAGAGGCTGTAGCCTGCCAGGCTCCTCTGTCCATGGATGTTCCAGGCAAGAATACTGGAGTGGGCTGCCATTTCCTTCTTCAGGGGATCTTCCCAAGCCAGGGATTGAACCTGCATCTCCTGCTTGGCAGGTGGATGGATTCTTTACCACTGGCCACCTGGGACACTAGATCCCACATGCCGCAACTAAAATTCTACCTGCCACAATGAATATCAAAAATCCCATGCGCCGCAACGAAAACCTGGCACACCAGGTAACTAAATAAAAATAAAAAGAAGGGACCTCATGATCACGATGCAGAAAAAGCATTTGATAAAATCAAAACCCTAGTTCAAACTACAAACATTTTTAGCTAAACAATAACTATCAGAACCCTACAGCAAACACCACACGCACTGGTAAAACATTAAACTCCTAACAAAACGGCAAGATAAAGCCGCCTGTCATCAGCCCACTACCAAACATTATACAGGACTTGACAACGGAAACTGCTAGGACAAAAAGTTCAAGAAGAAATGAGACATAAATACTGAAATAGAGGAGACTGCAGATACAACAGTGTGAAAATCTAAAGCATCAAATATTAAAACAAAATTCCAATAAGCCAGTTATATATAACGACCAAAAGAAGAAAATAGTTTTTCTATAGCAAATCAGCAAAAAATTCCAGAACACTGTATGAGAAAAAAATTATACCATCCACAACAACAAACACAAAATATCTAGGAATAACACTAACAAGAAATATGGAAGAACTGCATAAAGAAAACCTTCCAAAGTAAGTTCCAGTTGCTGTTCAGCTGTTTAGTCTTGCTCGACTCTGCGACCCCATGGCCTGCAGCACACCAGGTCCCCTGTTCTTCGCCATCTCCCGGAGCTTATGCACACTCATGTCCATTTAATCCATGATGCCATCCAGCCATCTCATCCTCTGCCACCCTCTTCTCCTCCTGCCCTCCATCTCTCCCAGCATCAGGATATGTTCCAATGAGTGGGCTCTTCGCATCAGGTGGCCAAAGTATTGGAGCTTCAGCATCCGTCCTTCCAATGAATATTCAGGGTTGATTTCCTTTAGGATTGACTGGTTTGATCTCCTTGCTGTTCAAGGGACTCTCAAGAGTCTTCTCCAGCACCACAGTTCGAAAGCATCAATTCTTTGGCACTCAGCTTTCTTTATGGTCCAACTCTCACATCCGTACATAACTTCTGAAAAAACCATAGCTTTGACTAGACGGATGGCAGAGATCCCTTCTCCTCTGGAAGTTACCTTAGTAAAACTGTTTTTCTATCTGTAATCTCTTCTATTCCAATATTTATGTATCCCAACCTCTTAGATCAGTGCTTAGCATGGAGGAAATACTTAAAAATGTGGTAGATGACTGATGGACGAAAAAGAGCTTGACAGTGAGACATTCTTCTTGCTGGATGAAAAAAATACATGTTGTAAAAATATCCATCGTCCCCAAGTTGCATTGTGTGTGCTAATCGTGTCTGAGTCTTGGCAACCCCATGTACTGTAGCCTACCAGGCTCCTCTATCCATGGGATTCTCCAGGCAAGAATACTGGAAGGGGGTGTCATTTCCTCCTCCAGAGGATCTTCCTGACCCAAGGATCACACTCACATCTTTTGCATTTCCTGCATTGGCAAGTGGATTCTTTAATACCTTGGAAATCCCAATTGCATTAATAAACTCAATGCAACCTCAAAGAATTTCAGCAGAATTCTTTATAGAATGTGACAATTCTGAAGTTTATTTTTTTTAATGCAGAGCTAATCAAGAAATTTCTGGAAAAATTCTATAATATATATAGACACACACACACTATGAAATAGTAATTTTCTAAAATTATGAGAATTTAAATACATCACAAAATGGAAAAGAAAGAATTCAATAAGGAAAGCTATGACAAACCTAGTGTATTAAAAAGCAGAGACATCACTTTGCTGACAAAGGTCCACATAGTCAGAACTATGGTTTTTCCAGTAGTCATGTACGGATGTGAGAGATGGACCACAAGGAAGGATGATCACCAAAGAATTGATGCTTTTGAACCATGGTGCTAGAGGTGAATCTTGAGAACCCTTTGGACTGCAAGAATATCAAACCAGTCAATCCTAAAGAAAACCAACCCTGAATATTCACTGATACTGATACTGGCACTATAATACTTTGGCTATCTGACGCGAACAGCCAACTCACTGGAAAAGACCTTGATGCTGGGAAAGACTGAAGGCAGAAGGATAAGGGGGCGGCAGAGGATGCAATGGGTGGATGGCATCACAGACTCAATGGACATCAATTTGCACAAACTCCAGGAGATAGTGAAGGTCAGGGGAGCCTGACGTGCTGCAGTCCATGGGATCACAGAGTCAGACACGACTTGGTTACTGAACAACAAAAGAAAGAATGAGAATTTAAATGTATCATAAAATAGAAAAGAAATAATTCAATAAATTGTATTAAAAGTGTTAGAAACCCTAAATTCACACCACATCCAAAATAAAATTCCATATGGAATAAAAGCTAAACATAAAAAAGCACAGACATGTTAAAAGCACAGGGGAACTCTTGGCATGGGGATAACGTTAGGAAAAAAATTTAAGAAAACGAGTGACAAGAAAACATCTGAACAGGCAGAGACATATGGAAATGAATCACTCTGCTATGAACTGGAAACTAACAGGACTTTGTAAATCAACTAGATGTCAATATAAAAACAATTTTGGCAGGAGGGGTGCAGAGGGGATCACCATTCCCTGGTGACCTAGTAGTTATGATTCTAGCCTTTCACTACCTTGACCTCAGGTTACTCCATTCAGGTAACTGAGATCACACAAGCCATGAGGAGGAGCCAAAAAAAAATTTTAATGACATTTTTCACAAGGTAAAATTTTAAAGCTTCCATAATCAAAGGCTTAAAAAAAACAAAAGGAATTGGCAACCCACTCCAGTATTCTTGGTGGGAAAATTCCACGGGCAGAGGAACCTCGTAGGCTACAGTCCATGAGGTCTCAGAGAGTTGGACACAACTGAGGGACGTCACTTTCACTTTTCATAGGGTAAGCACAATAAAAAAAGGTCTATAATCCTAACATAATACACAAAGAATTCTTTAAAATGATAAGTCAACCACTCAATAAAAAAGACAAATTATATATAAACGATTTACAGAGAAATAAATATAATATATGAAAAGATGATTAATTTCAACAGATCTGGGAAATACAAATTACAACACTGAGGCTATTTTCCTACCTTATATCAAAGATTCTCAAAGCATGGGACAACTGTCCTTTCATACAGTACTGTTGGAAGGATAAAGTGGTACCAACTTTTTTGAGGATAACNAATATAATATATGAAAAGATGATTAATTTCAACAGATCTGGGAAATACAAATTACAACACTGAGGCTATTTTCCTACCTTATATCAAAGATTCTCAAAGCATGGGACAACTGTCCTTTCATACAGTACTGTTGGAAGGATAAAGTGGTACCAACTTTTTTGAGGATAACTTGAAAATAGCTACCAAAATTTAAAATATATGCAGCTTACACCAGCATATTTCCACTTCGAGAGGTATCAATCCTCCATAAATATTTGCTTCAGCACATCACAATTGTGTCTGTAGATATTTAGTGCAGAATCTTCCACAGTAGTGAAAAAGGACATATAGCTGAAATGTCCATCAATATAATATGGTTAATCAATAATGGTGGAACCACATAACTCTCACCTACTAACACAGGAGAGATTGCCAAGACCTACTATTAAGTGAACAAAGCAAACTGGGGACCACCACATGACTCCATTCATACCATAAAAGGCCACACAGCTGTAAATGTGCAACTTACAAATACACAGAAAGGGGTAGCTGCCAAGTATTTGTTGAACATACACTACATGCCAGGAACCTGGAATACACACCAAGTAAAACAGGCAGCATTACTGTCCTCAAGGGTCTTACAGGCTACTAGGGAAGAGAGATTTTTAAAAGCAGCAAACAGGTAACCAAATACAATCACAAACTCCAACAACTGTTCCAGAAACAAGGCTGCCACAGGATAAAGATATCTGAGGGAGGCACCTAAGCAAGACAGGGACACACTTTAGAGACAAAGAAAAATGCTAAGGAAGGCCCCAGGGAGCCTGAGACCCAGGGCATGAGGAGCTGGAAGGCCCCAGGGAGCCTGAGACCCAGGGCATGAGGAGCTGGAAGGGCCCCCGGGAGCCTGAGACCCAGGGGATGAGGAGCTGTTAGGCCCCAGGGAGCCTGAGACCAAGGGCATGAGGAGCTGGAAGGCCTCAGGGAGCCTGAGACCCGGGGATGAGGAGCTGGAAGGCCCCAGGGAGCCTGAGACCCGGGGATGAGGAGCTGGAAGGCCTCCAGGAGCCTGAGACCCAGGCATGAGGAGCTGGCGGGAGTTGGCTAAGGCTGGGGGCCGAGCCATGCGCAACTCGCAAAACTTGGTGAGCAGTCTGGCTTCAACAATGGGAGAGCAGATGTGCACGACAAAATGGAAGGAAAAACTGCAAACCAAGGATAAAGCCTAATCCTCTAAAATGGCAATTCTCAAAAACTTTCTGGATTCAAATGTATTAGAGGACATCAACCAGCTTTTGTTTATGTCAATTGCATTCATTGGCATTTGCCATTTTCAGAGCATGAGAAACTCGAAAAAATATGCGAGCACACATCGAAACATAAGCCATCAGCACAATGTCTTCACAGGTGGCACCTACAGCCTCTGGGAAGTGCGCTACAGGCAAGTCAAAGGGCGAGACGTGCCGAGCTACGTGAGTATTATTATTAATGAAGACAGTTTTGACCTAGGACTGCCCAGACCACCTACCTTTTGAAAATGATATAAACTCCAGCAAGTAACCAATAAGGAAAGTAAAGCAAATATTTTCAAACTCTTAACTAGAAAGCCGGGGCGGGGGGACCCGACCACCACCACGCACCGAATAACATTGCCCGAAGTCGCACTTCAGCGCTTGTCTCAGGTTTTCCTACTTTGCCATAGGAACGCTTTGATACTTTGGCCAAAATTCCTGGACAGGATCGCTACAATGTAGTCTTAAATCAGCATTATCACTGGAGTATACGGCAGAATGGCCTAACGTTTCGATGAGAACTCCGCCCGAATGCGGGTGGTGCTCACCCTTTTCCACCTTAAGGGTCCCCTTTATCAGAGTTTCCGAACAATCAGAAAACTCACTTCCAAGTGTTTTACTCATGTTAGAAACAAAAGCAGCCAACAAAAACGTGATTTCAACCAGAAAGTGATTTTACCTGAAAAAAAACAGGTAAGGTGTGAGGGAGGTGCTCTGTCAAACTTATCTACGTTTGGAAGGCAAGACAAAACACGGCCCGAAGGAAACGCATCGGTATCTAAACCGTCTCTGGCCCAGTTCCACCCTCTGCAAGACGCGGGCAACCAAGCACTAACGGGTCCGGATTCGGACAACTGAGGAGTCCAGGCACACTAGAGCAGTCGCGGGAGGTTCCCTCTTCACTCCTTACTCCGAAACCCCCGCAAACACCTTCCCGCAGGAACGTGCGCCGCAGCCAGGTCCAGTGAGGGGCCGAAACCACGCCGAGCCCGCCCGGACGACCCCAGCGGGGCCGCGACCCTCCCCGGGACCCGCGCGCAGGCCGCCCGCCGCCTCAGGTGGGCCTGACGCCTCAGCGCCGCGAGGACGAGGGCACCAGAGACCCGACCCCCCGAGCCTCCCGCGGGCACGACGACGGCCGGGAGCGGCCCGCCGCCGCCGCCTCCGCGCGCGGCCGTTCATTTACCTCCGGCGCCCGCTCCTCCGCCCGCTCCCAGGGCGGCCGCCATGGTGCTCGCTGGGCCCGGCCTTCAGCCTCGCCCCACCAAGCCAGCTGGCGGGGGCCGCCGGGCCAGCCGGGGCCCGGGGACGCGCGGCGGGGGGCGGGGAGGACCGGGGACGGGGGCGGCTGGCCGGGCCTGGGTGCGGGAGGCGGCGCGGCCGGCGGGTGGGGGCCCTCCGGCCTGCTCCTCCGCAGGAAGAAAACAACAAACTATCGCAACATGGCGGACGGCTCGGCCTGCCGCCGCGGTGCACGCCGGGATGATGGCGGCCGGGAGGCGCCGGCGCAGGCCCTTCCCGCCGGCCGCGGCGGCTCCTGGCCGCCCCCGGGGAAACGAAGGCCGAACGCGGAAGGCAAACTCGCAAGCGGCCGCCTCGCCGGGCTTCCAGACAGCCCAGTGCTGAACGCGGGCACCGGGGCGGTTGCCGGCCGTAGTGCGGCCCCGAGCTCTGTCGTAAGGCGTTTTGCAGCAGTTGGCGCCGAGCTTTACGCCCGGCGGAAGTCCCGCTGGAAGCGGGAGAGGCCCCGCGCCCCGCTACGGGCCGGCTGCCGGGCCTCTGTGTGTGGGCTGTGAGGCGCGGGCTGGGGGCGGAGTCACGGCGCTCGGGGCCGACGCGCGGGGCGAGGGGGACGGGCGGGACGGCGCCCGGCTGGCGCTCTGCGGCCTGCGGGGCGGCGGCAGGTTCGCTGAGCGGGTGGGCCCTGAGACTGTTGGACTGCGCTGAAGGAGTGCGCGAGAGTTTGCACTTGAGCGGGAAGGGGTGGGAGCGAGGTGCTAACGAGTGACAGAAGGGGGACCAGGGTGCGGCGGAGGCTCGGGGCTACTGGGGAGAAGGCCTCTGAAGACGACTTCTCTCTCGGCGGGTGGGTGGGGTGAAGGTAACTAGGCCTTTAAGTACGGACAAGCTACGGACGTTGGTGCAAGAACAAGGAATGTGAGGAATATGGGGAAAGAAAAGGGTCATTTTAGGTAGGAAGAGAAGGCTGAACGTAGGGGCAGAGATGCCAAAGGACTTCATATGAATCTTCAAGCAGTACTCGTGAACAATGTTAGTAGAAAATAATGCTTTATGGTGGAAAAGCCTAGAAAACTCCGCCTTAACTGGTGATGATAAACGTTTTCCCATAACGGAGTAAATCAGAATTTTGTGCCAACTGAAAGGATGCAACAGGAAGAAACTTAAGTGGTAATGCAGTCGCAGATACGTAACTGAGTCTAATCTTGAAGAAATAAGGGCCAAAAACAAAAACAAAAACATTGAGGGATGTACCACAAAGGTCTTCCGAAGTGTTGGAAGTCACGAAAGTCAAGAAAAGACTGAGGAATTTTTCAGACTAAAGAAAATATAGACATGACAGCTGAATCCAATGCTTGATTGTGAACTAGATCCTTTCATGCTAATGAATATTATTGGAACAATTTGCAAAAGTCAGAGTCTGAAAATAAGATGGGAGTCATGTAGCAGAATTAACTTCCTTATTTTGATGATTGCAGGTACTATGCAGGAAGAAAGTCTTTGTTGGAAATACTATTACGGAGTCCAAGTTTGTATTTCTTGCTGCCTGGCAGGCCAATAAATCAAGAGGCAAGGTGTTGGGGCAAAAACTAACACTTTATTTGGAAAGCCTACAGACCCAAGAAGATGATGGACTAGTGTCCCAAAGAACCATGCATTAGAATTCAGGTTTCTTTTATATTGAAGGGGAGGAAGTGATTATTATAAACTTATTGGGGGTAGAATCCTTTGTTCTTGCAGCTCTGTGCAAAGGTCTGGTTACAATGTTCCGATAAACCACCCCAGCAAGGCAAATGTTTCTCTGTTCTGCCACTTTTTTCAGTTCAGTCGCTCAGTCCTGTCTGACTCTGTGACACCATGAATCACAGCACGCCAGGCCTCCCTGTCCATCACCAACTCCCAGAGTTCACTCAGACTCACATCCATCAAGTCAGTGATGCCATCCACCCATCTCATCCTCCGTCGTCCCCTTCTCCTCCTGCTCCCAATCCCTCCCAGCATCAGAGTCTTTTCCAATGAGTCAGCTCTTCGCATGAGGTGGCCAAAGTATTGGAGTTTCAGCTTTAGCATCATTCCTTCCAAAGAAATACCAGGGCTGATCTCCTTCAGAATGGACTGGTTGGATCTCCTTGCAGTCCAAGGGACTCTCAAGAGTCTTCTCCAACACCACAGTTCAAAAGCATCAATTCTTTGGCGTTCAGCCTTCTTCACAGTCCAACTCTCACATCCATACAGGACCCCAGGAAAAACCATAGCCTTGACTAGACGGACCTTAGTCGGCCACTTTTTTATCTCTACACAAATGGAAAAGTACTATACTGTTAAAGGTCAGATCCTTGAGAATGGGCTGTCCTGAATATTTCAGGCTATAGGCAACATTCTTAACTACATCAGAAACAATAGAATACAAAGATTAAAAGAAACAGATCCGATATGGACTCAGATTTGTTCTTCCTTCCTACAAAAGTACTTGATGGCGCATCAAGTCAAGAACTTATTCTCAAATGGTTCAGAATAAAAAGGTTTTACTTTTACTCTATATGAAACTTTTCTAGAAAATTCTCATTGGTTTAAAACAGTATAGCACAACTAACACAACACTGTAAAGCAGTTATACTCCAAGTTAATATTTAATGAGAGAACCAAAGAGGACATTGTGATGATGGTCTCACAGGTATATACACATATCCAAACATCAAATTGTATACATCGAGTTTATGTCATTTTTTTTGTGTATCAATTATAAGTCAATAAAACTGCAAAAAAAAAAATTCATTGTTGAAGAAAAAACACAAAAGAAGTTAAACAGAAAAGAGACTTAAGAAAAACACAGGAAAAGATTTCCCAGAATAAGCCTCCAAAAAAGTGGGGGTGGGGGCGGAGGGACAACATGAAGGAGAGGTTTGAACACTGGAAGCTTGGAATGAAAAAGTCAAATTCATGAGAAACTGCATTAGAAAAAGCAGAGAAGAAAGAACGGAAAAGAGGCAATGCTTGAAGAGATGGAAGATACAAACCCACAAATACAGGCAGCATAACAAATATCAAACAAGAAAAATAAAGCCACACCTAGACATATATGGCGAAGCTGAACAGCATCCACAAGGGAGATCTTAACACAGACAAAAAGAAACTGCTTCTGGTCATGATGGAGACA
>SJYW01011961.1:514410-527813 GCA_006410735.1 Raphicerus campestris
CCGGCGCAGGCCCTTCCCGCCGGCCGCGGCGGCTCCTGGCCGCCCCCGGGGAAACGAAGGCCGAACGCGGAAGGCAAACTCGCAAGCGGCCGCCTCGCCGGGCTTCCAGACAGCCCAGTGCTGAACGCGGGCACCGGGGCGGTTGCCGGCCGTAGTGCGGCCCCGAGCTCTGTCGTAAGGCGTTTTGCAGCAGTTGGCGCCGAGCTTTACGCCCGGCGGAAGTCCCGCTGGAAGCGGGAGAGGCCCCGCGCCCCGCTACGGGCCGGCTGCCGGCCTCTGTGTGTGGGCTGTGAGGCGCGGGCTGGGGGCGGAGTCACGGCGCTCGGGGCCGACGCGCGGGGCGAGGGCGCCTGGGGCGGGCGGGACGGCGCCCGGCTGGCGCTCTGCGGCCTGCGGGGCGGCGGCAGGTTCGCTGAGCGGGTGGGCCCTGAGACTGTTGGACTGCGCTGAAGGAGTGCGCGAGAGTTTGCACTTGAGCGGGAAGGGGTGGGAGCGAGGTGCTAACGAGTGACAGAAGGGGGACCAGGGTGCGGCGGAGGCTCGGGGCTACTGGGGAGAAGGCCTCTGAAGACGACTTCTCTCTCGGCGGGTGGGTGGGGTGAAGGTAACTAGGCCTTTAAGTACGGACAAGCTACGGACGTTGGTGCAAGAACAAGGAATGTGAGGAATATGGGGAAAGAAAAGGGTCATTTTAGGTAGGAAGAGAAGGCTGAACGTAGGGGCAGAGATGCCAAAGGACTTCATATGAATCTTCAAGCAGTACTCGTGAACAATGTTAGTAGAAAATAATGCTTTATGGTGGAAAAGCCTAGAAAACTCCGCCTTAACTGGTGATGATAAACGTTTTCCCATAACGGAGTAAATCAGAATTTTGTGCCAACTGAAAGGATGCAACAGGAAGAAACTTAAGTGGTAATGCAGTCGCAGATACGTAACTGAGTCTAATCTTGAAGAAATAAGGGCCAAAAACAAAAACAAAAACATTGAGGGATGTACCACAAAGGTCTTCCGAAGTGTTGGAAGTCACGAAAGTCAAGAAAAGACTGAGGAATTTTTCAGACTAAAGAAAATATAGACATGACAGCTGAGTCCAATGCTTGATTGTGAACTAGATCCTTTCATGCTAATGAATGTTATTGGAACAATTTGCAAAAGTCAGAGTCTGAAAATAAGATGGGAGTCATGTAGCAGAATTAACTTCCTTATTTTGATGATTGCAGGTACTATGCAGGAAGAAAGTCTTTGTTGGAAATACTATTACGGAGTCCAAGTTTGTATTTCTTGCTGCCTGGCAGGCCAATAAATCAAGAGGCAAGGTGTTGGGGCAAAGACTAACACTTTATTTGGAAAGCCTACAGACCCAAGAAGATGATGGACTAGTGTCCCAAAGAACCATGCATTAGAATTCAGGTTTCTTTTATATTGAAGGGGAGGAAGTGATTATTATAAACTTATTGGGGGTAGAATCCTTTGTTCTTGCAGCTCTGTGCAAAGGTCTGGTTACAATGTTCCGATAAACCACCCCAGCAAGGCAAATGTTTCTCTGTTCTGCCACTTTTTTCAGTTCAGTCGCTCAGTCCTGTCTGACTCTGTGACACCATGAATCACAGCACGCCAGGCCTCCCTGTCCATCACCAACTCCCAGAGTTCACTCAGACTCACATCCATCAAGTCAGTGATGCCATCCACCCATCTCATCCTCCGTCGTCCCCTTCTCCTCCTGCTCCCAATCCCTCCCAGCATCAGAGTCTTTTCCAATGAGTCAGCTCTTCGCATGAGGTGGCCAAAGTATTGGAGTTTCAGCTTTAGCATCATTCCTTCCAAAGAAATACCAGGGCTGATCTCCTTCAGAATGGACTGGTTGGATCTCCTTGCAGTCCAAGGGACTCTCAAGAGTCTTCTCCAACACCACAGTTCAAAAGCATCAATTCTTTGGCGTTCAGCCTTCTTCACAGTCCAACTCTCACATCCATACAGGACCCCAGGAAAAACCATAGCCTTGACTAGACGGACCTTAGTCGGGCACTTTTTTATCTCTACACAAATGGAAAAGTACTATACTGTTAAAGGTCAGATCCTTGAGAATGGGCTGTCCTGAATATTTCAGGCTATAGGCAACATTCTTAACTACATCAGAAACAATAGAATACAAAGATTAAAAGAAACAGATCCGATATGGACTCAGATTTGTTCTTCCTTCCTACAAAAGTACTTGATGGCGCATCAAGTCAAGAACTTATTCTCAAATGGTTCAGAATAAAAAGGTTTTACTTTTACTCTATATGAAACTTTTCTAGAAAATTCTCATTGGTTTAAAACAGTATAGCACAACTAACACAACACTGTAAAGCAGTTATACTCCAAGTTAATATTTAATGAGAGAACCAAAGAGGACATTGTGATGATGGTCTCACAGGTATATACACATATCCAAACATCAAATTGTATACATCGAGTTTATGTCATTTTTTTTGTGTATCAATTATAAGTCAATAAAACTGCAAAAAAAAAAATTCATTGTTGAAGAAAAAACACAAAAGAAGTTAAACAGAAAAGAGACTTAAGAAAAACACAGGAAAAGATTTCCCAGAATAAGCCTCCAAAAAAGTGGGGGTGGGGGCGGAGGGACAACATGAAGGAGAGGTTTGAACACTGGAAGCTTGGAATGAAAAAGTCAAATTCATGAGAAACTGCATTAGAAAAAGCAGAGAAGAAAGAACGGAAAAGAGGCAATGCTTGAAGAGATGGAAGATACAAACCCACAAATACAGGCAGCATAACAAATATCAAACAAGAAAAATAAAGCCACACCTAGACATATATGGCGAAGCTGAACAGCATCCACAAGGGAGATCTTAACACAGACAAAAAGAAACTGCTTCTGGTCATGATGGAGACACAGGGACAGACGCCCCTCACTCCATAACTTGAAAAGAAAACGTTTGAAAAAACAAAATTGCTTTTGAACATTGGGCCACAGGCAGCACAGACCTGTGGGCACCGAGAGAAAGGAAACCTTATAATCCTCCAGCTTTCTGCCTGGAAACAGTTTCCGGACCATGAGGCAGGAGAGGACACTCAAATAAAACACAACGGTCTTAAAGACTTGAGACAGACCAGAATTTGGAGGGGCTAACACGGGACATTGCGGGGGGGTAGCAGTGCAGATGCTGACGCTTAGGAAGAACTCCAGGAGTCCACACAGGCACACCTTGCATGCGCTGCTGCATGGGGAAGTCCCACGCAGATCAACAAAGGACCAGAACAACCAGAAAGCTATCAACGGAACCGTGCTTGGGGCTCAGGCAGAGCTGGGCAACGTTTGCACTTCAACCACCCAGGACATTCAGAAAGATCCAGGAAGGGCCAGTGCATTGCAACTAGGACAAAGGAGCACTAGAATCTCCTAACAAAGCTTCTAAACAACTCTTGAAATGCTTTATGCTAATCAGCACATAATTTAATGGCCCACCAGAACAAACTTCAGTTTTCTTTAACGAAAAAGCAACCTAGCCCTCAATAAAGTAAAATTCACAGAGGCCAGCATTTAAAGAAAAATTCCTAATGAAAGGAAGAAGCAAGAATAGATGACCAATGCCAGGAGAAAAATTAATAAAAACATACGTAACAGAGACAACAGAATTATGAGCCCAGGGATTTCTAAGACTTGATACAAATATGCTCAAGGACTTAAGGTAAATGGGACCCTAATGAGGAAGGACAGAGAAGATATGAAGTGGAACTTCTAGAGGTGAAAATGCAATATTTGAAATTAAATACTCAGTGGAGAACAACAAAAGCAGATTAGACATTTCCAGTTTCATCTCAGATATACAGAGAGCTGGAAAGAACATCACTGCCAAGCTTCATGACAAGAAAAAATTATAATCAATGGCAATTTTCTCCATCAGAGAACCGAAGGGTTCCAAAGCAGCCAACAGGAAATGGAGACACAGATATCTACAAGGAAGAGCAGGACCTGGGCCTTTGCTTTCCTGGAGCAGACAAGGCAGGACATCTTAGAAGCTGGAACTAAGATTCAGCCCAAAATGTTCAATGACATCTGAAGTCCACATGTGTGCTGACCTGAGAGTATGAAGCCCCTCACAGCTGCAGAGGCAGAAAGACCTGCAGCATCCTGCAGGCTGCTTCTCCATGAACCCCATCAGGCGTTGACCAGAGAGATGGGCAGAGTCCTGAGCACAGCCCTTGTGTGGGCTGAGGAAGGGAACAGCCACCACACACACCCCTACACACACTCACNTCGGCCGTGTTGAACATCACTTTCAATAGCTGTATTCCCTACAAATGTCCTCCCGAGTTCCAGCTGCCCGCTTTGGGCTTTGGGCTCAGGGTTGGTCAGAGCTTCGCCTAAGCTCTGCCCCAGCCATTCATCACCTCTCCTGAGTCACCCCGTTCCTCTCCGCTGTGTGTTTACTGCGAGGGCCCTGAGGAGCCTGGGTCCAGCACTGGTGCGGGGGGGACAGGAGCTCAGCCGTGGAGTGGCTCCCCCCCACCGCACCNCAGCCATTCATCACCTCTCCTGAGTCACCCCGTTCCTCTCCGCTGTGTGTTTACTGCGAGGGCCCTGAGGAGCCTGGGTCCAGCACTGGTGCGGGGGGGACAGGAGCTCAGCCGTGGAGTGGCTGCCCCCCACCGCACCCCCGGGACCCTCAGCTCCTCTGGGACCCCTCTCGGGCCCTGGGCGCTGCTCCCAGGAGGCCCACGCCACCAGCTGCATCTCCAGTCCCTAGCTCACCTGCTCTGTTGGGACAGGTTCCAGAGTCAGCAGAGTTTCTCCCAGAAAACACAGCCCCTGATCCGACCGATCCTCAGCCCCTCGGATGAATGCATCTTAGGAACAGAGGAGAAGGGGACGGAGGCGCAAAGGAGACAGGAGCTGGAGAGAAAGCCCCTTCCTGCCGCCTCTCCTGCCCAAAGAGGAAAGTGNTGGACAGTGACTGAAAACATATTCCAACCATCTACCACTTGTTTGAATATAAATTAAAGCTTCTACACACCTGAGGGCACCCAACCAGGACACCAAAGCACGCCCTAGACATCTGAGCCTCCACGAGGGACCCGTCGGGGGATGGGCCCGTCAGCTTCGGGGAGCTCTGAGAAGTAACGCGTACACACAGAGGAGAGACGTGACCTCAGACACACACATGGATGACTCTGGGTTACTTGCCGTCCAGAAGTGCCAAGTTCAAAAGTAATCCTCTGAAGGTCAAAGGGTAGGTTGATTGTTTGACATGGAGATGAGTGTTTCCAAAGAGAGCAATTCCAAACGCTGGCCGGGCCCCCAGCAGCCCTGGGAGCTGGTAACCTGCAGCCAAGACCTACCTCGGAAAAGCCACCCATGTTCTGCTTCTGGGCGGAGAGACTCTGGGGAGAGCTTGGGGGAGGGCCCGGAGGCCAGCGGTGAGGTTCAGTCCAGTGCTGAACCTGGGGGGGGTCACGAAGGGCCCTGATGAGCCCCAGGGGGCTGCTTCCTTAGAGCTGCCGGAGCTCCCGTGGGCCGTAGTTGGGGGCAGCTTCCCCATGGGAGGGGGCCTCAAGGTGCCTGCAGGGTCTGGGGGCGCCGGGTGCTGGGATGAGCCTGCAAGCGGGGCTCCCACATGACCACCTAGGAGGATGACTTAGGCTTTCCAGAGTTGGTCCTAAATTGGAAATGGAGGCAGCAATTTTTAGGAAGGTGTCAGAATTAACGTTCTGACCCTGACCCCGGTCACACTGGCCCCGCTGTTCCCGGGCTGGTTGCTGGGGAAGGAGGCTGGCTCCTCCACCTGGTAGCCGTGGGGAGGGCTGGTTTCCGGGCCTGGCTGCCGCACGCGTAGCCCGGCTCTGTGTTTATGCCTGGTGTGGCTGCTGTCCGTGTGTGTGTCCTGTCTCACGCTAACTGCTTCTCTGGCCTTTCGCAAGCCACATGACGCTTTGGTATGTAAAATCAGGTGTTTAGAATGCATGGTCTCTGAGCTACTTGCCATTTCTATAATTCTGTAAAAAACGAAATTGCAAGAATGGCAACTTTACGTCCACTGAGGGCCTGCGTGGACTCCCACCATCTGCAGGCAGATTTTCCTGGTGTGTCTGGAGCCTCCTTTGGTGAATCGCAGACTGCAGGTGGTGAAGAAGGTAGCTGGGAGGACATCCGCTGGGGACAGCCCCCTGCTCCCAACTTCCCATGGCAAGAGACCAAGGTCCAGGGCAGAAGGGGTTTCGGGCGCCCCTTGACACCAGGCCCAGGGTCCCCAGCACTCCCAGCGCCTCCGTGCATGGGCCCAGCCCTTCCTGGCCTGGTGTGTCTGTGTGGAAGTCCCTCTGGCAGGCGCTTGGTACCGCAGAGTGGGCTGCGTTCTTTGGACAGGCGTGGCTCTCACCACCCACAACCCGGGGGAGACACACGTCTGCAGCTGTGAAGAGCAGGTCTGCTCTTCAGGGAGATAAATCCCCAAAGGGAACAGATCCCACTGCCCCACAGGGAAGCGTGGGGACCATCAAGTGCTGGGTGAAGACTGTAAATGCAGGGGCAATAGGGAGAACCAGGCCCTCCTGCCCGACGTGCTCAGGGCTGCTCCCACGTCCAATGATGAGGACACGTCAGGAGTAGGAGGGGAAGGCCCCCCACTCGGGATGGGTGACCCCCATCCCGTCCCTGCTGTGACACCCCCTCCCCCACTCCATCCCCAGGCGCCAGGAGTGGCCACGCCCCTTTCTACCCCGCCCTGCCCCCACTACGGCATCCAGGTTTCTCAGCCCCTCGAGCTCCCTCACCCCAAGGTTCATCGTGCGCCCAAGTTTGGGGCCTTCTGCCCTGTAACGGGTTCCTGCTTTACCTCCGGAGTGGGTTTGCCCCCATCCCGAGGCCCGCCCCATCCAGCCGTGGCTGCATCCAGTTCCACTCCCACGAGTTCTGCTTCACATCCCTGGGACCCTGGCACACAGGAACCACTCCCAGAGCGATGAAGTCCGGCTCCAGCGGGCAGAGTCTGTGGGCAGCATTCTTTACTCTGAAAATGTTATTAACTCGCCTGTCACATGTGCGCACACCCTGAGCACCGCGGACCTGCCCCCAGTCCTCTCGCTGTCCCCACTTGTGGGGAGGAGCCTCGGGTCTCCCCACTAGGCCAGCTGTATTCACAGGGTCGCCCTAACACTGCAGTTTCAGGATTTCCAGTAGACGGGGTTGATCACAGGAGTTATCTTCACTCATACTCAGAGCCCCACTGGAAGGTGCCATGAGGATTTTAAGATGTAGACACACAAAGATGAAGACAAGGAGCCGCGGTGGTCGTGGACAGACCGACGAGGCAAGGATTTCACGGGGGAGGAGCGCCAGCTGCGGGTGGAGGAGGGGGAGAGAGGACGGGGAAGCTGTGTAGCCAAGGACAGCTCCCAGGGCTTGGGGTCCCAAGGCCAGTCTGCCATCAGAGGGGCCCATGTCGCCCAAGGACAATCTCCGTGGTGGGAGGAGGCCCTGGGAGGCTGAGCTGCAGATATGCGGTCACGGGCGTCCAAGCAGAGCCGCTGGGACTGGGTCGCCTGTGTTCCCCGCGGATGCAGCATCAGTCCTGGTGGAGGTGGGAGCGTGCGGGCTGGAGGCATTGGGGACAGCTGAGGTCGGGGAGGCATTCCTATGGCCTCTCAACTTTCAACAACAAAGTTGAAGGTGAAACACAGTGGGAAAAGCCTTAGGAGGTCAGAGGGAAAAATGACTTCGCACCCTAAACCTCAATCAAATCACCAGTTGGTTATGCGGGTGGAATAAAGATACTTTATTTTTACATGGTCTCAAAAAGAGACTCTGCAGTATTCTGTCCTGGGGGCTACTGGGGAGGGTGTTACATAGAGTAGGATGGCCAGAGGGTGCCAGGAGCCCAGGACCCCACGGACAGCGTCCCTGGCGACGGTGGGAGTTCCATGGGCGACTCTGGGTGTGGGTTCCAGGTGGGTACAGGAAGCAGGGTGACTGCCAAGCACGTCGCCCACTGATGAGGCAGGAGAACCAGGAGAACCGGGCGGCGAGGGGGCACGATGTCTCACGCTGCCGCTCGGCTGCCAGAAGCTTCCCCATGCCAGGACGGAGCACCGATCACAGGCTTGACAGAAGTGCCGCCAACCTGCCCGTCACCCCGTGGGGGTCCCCGCCTTCCAGAGCCGGCCTGGGGAGCGTCACACTGACACTTCAAGCGGCAGCGGGATCGGCTGTTCTGTAGTAGCGGGCCGTCACTGTAAACTCTCTACACGGGCTGCTTTGATCCACATTAAAAGAATATGTAATACCCCACCCCCCACACGCACACGCAAAATAGCAGAGTGTGAACACGCGCATAGCCGGGTGCAGCCTAAGGTCAGAGCGGGCGGCAGGGAAGGCGACCCCCATGGGGGATGCAGTGGGCCAGCTGGGAGGAGGAGGCGGGCTGCTCCCCTCCCGGCCCAAGCGTGGCCTCGAGTCCCAGGAAGGCTCCAATTAATGCTCCCCTTCTTCTCCCCCATGTGCCTAGTGACCCTGTGCTTCTGAAAAGGATGATCCTAACACAGGGACACAGGAAAACGTGCAAAATTCAAACACTACATTGTTTGTGACGGGCCCGCACGTTATTTCCCTAGTGTGAGGGCTTCGCACGCCCTTGGGGCCCTGGGCCGGGAGGCACATCTGGTCCCCGACTCCGGGCACAGCTGAGGTCAGCACTGAGGTCTGAGGATCGGCGCCTGCGGCAGGGGTGGGGGGCGGTGGTGCCGCGTGGTTCAGGAGCTCTGTCTTGCCGGGCCGCTGATCCCGCGGTCCCGGGGCACACGGATGGTGATAAATGCCAAGCGCAGCCAGCAGCCCGTGGAAAGACCTTTTATGTTAAGCTCTGTTCATAGTTTTTAGAGTAAGGACAAGTGATGGAATGCTGGAGCTGAAAATGCTCTCGGACCCCATTTAATAGCAGCCCCTCCCTCCATGCCTTCCCTGGCGGCTCAGATGGTAAAGCGTCTGCCTGCAACACGGGAGACCCAGGTTCCGTCCCTGGGTCGGAAGGACCCTCTAGAGAAGGAAATGGCAGCCCACTCCAGTATTCCTGCCTGGAGAATCCCACAGATGGAGGAGCCTGGCAGGCTTGGCGGGCTGCAGTCCATGGGGTCGCAAAGAGCTGAACACGACTTTCACTTCCCTCCCTCTGTGATGGGGAAGTCGGGTCCTGTGGACCGCTTCCATTCCCGGTTGTTAGCTGTTTTTGTCCCTTTCCAGTACATC
This sequence comes from Raphicerus campestris, assembly GCA_006410735.1. Taxonomy (NCBI): domain Eukaryota; kingdom Metazoa; phylum Chordata; class Mammalia; order Artiodactyla; family Bovidae; genus Raphicerus; species Raphicerus campestris. The sequence goes on from SJYW01011961.1 coordinate 523,655, forward strand.
TGCTCTGTGCTGGCGTTCAGAGCTGGGGCACACAGAACAGGCCAGCCTTGCCCTGGGAGCTCCACTGCCACGGCACATGGAGGGAGGAGGGCCACCCCGGGGGCGCCCAAGCTGGGCTCAGACCGGAGGGCAGGTGAGTGCTCAGGGAAGGCTTCCTGGAGGAGGTGACGCTTGGGTCAAGTCTCAAAGGCCTGGGAGCAGTTGGGTGAATGAAGAAGTGAAGGAGGGTCAGCGTCTCAGGTGGAGAGGCAGAGGGGCACAGGGCTGAAGACACACGATGCAGTCAGGAAACCTGTGGTAGGCACCTAGCAGGAACGGCACAGAGAGAAGCAGGAGGGTCCTCTCCTGTAGGAGACTGGGCACTATCCTCAGGGAAATTCAGACATCGCCGGGGGAATCAGGGTATTTAATTTGGGAGGCACCATCAGTTTGGTGCGTCAACTGAAAAATAAAATCAACCCAGTCAAAGCGTGAGTCATGCGTTTAAATTTACTTGGGGTGTCTCACCGAGGACCATGGCCTGGGAGACAGCGTCTCAAAGCGCAAGTCCTGAGTTTAACTTTACCTGGGCTGTCTCACCGAGGACCATGGCCCAGGAGACAGCTTCTTAGAGAGCTCTGAGCGACGGCTTGAAAGGGGTGGGGGTCAGTACATGTGTGATTTGGGAGAAGGGGTCCATGCAACTCAGCACCCGTCTCAGCAGAAGGTCACGGTCAGTCACAGGGAACAGACATCTGTTACTGATTGCGGTGCTTTTCTAAGCGTGGGACGACGCAAGAACCTTGCTTCATAAACTTTTCTTCTGAAAACACCCAACGCTCTGAAGGCCTGCTCTGCCGGTTCTCCCGGAGCACAGAGGGCCTCGTCCTGATCCCGGCCCTGAATTCCAGGGCGTTCTGTAAGTTGGCCCTCAGGGTGGCTAATGAGTTGACTTTTGTGGAACTGGGTAGAAGACCACAGGCTTGCTTTCTTTCTTTCTTTCTGCAGTGCGGGCTTTCCTCCAGCTGTGGGGACTTGGGCCTACTCCCCAGCTGTGGCCCACGGGCTTCTCACCGTTGCAGTTTCTCCTGTTGCAGAGCCCGGGCTCCAGGTGCGTGAGCTCAGTAGTTACAGCCCCCGGGCTCTGGAGCTGAGGCTCAGGACTTGTGGCCCTTGGGCTTAGCACGTGGGATCTTCCTGGATGAGGGATCGAACCTGTGTCTCCTGCATTGGCAGGTGCGTTCTTAACCACTGAGATACTTTACCTAGATACTTTAACTTTACATGGTCTCAGAAAGAGACTCCATAGCATCCAGTCTTGGGGGCTCCTGGGGAGGGTGTTACACGTAAAGTAGGCTGTCCCGAGGGTGTCAGGAGCCTGGGACCCCACGGACAGGTTCCCTGGCAATGGTGTGACCCTGCCCGGGAGTGGGGTTCCATGGGGGACCCTGGGTGTCCCAGACAACGTTCTTCAGCTGGTAGTGTCCTCTGTCCACTGGATTCTCCAGGCAAGAACACTGGAGTGGGGTTCCATTCCCTTCTCCAGGGGACCTCCCCAATCCAGGTCTCAAACCCATGAGGGAGACCCCTCTCTCCTGTCAAAACAGTAGCATGGGCCCCCACTTTTCGTAGGTTTGGGCCACTTTCTCAGAGTTCTGCACAGAAGAGCCGTCCGTGTGTTCCGTCTGTGCTCTTCCGGAAAACACCTGTGGCCCCAAAGGAGGCTGACTGTCCTTCATCAGTGTAGGAACTGCCTAAACACACGGCCATTCCAACCAGACTGCTTTCCCTCCGGACCCCGTGCTGAGTGTGGAAGAAGCCTTCTGAAATGCAGGCCCCATGAGGGGGGGACTTTGCCAGCTTTGTTCACTGCCGAATCTTCAGAGCCTAGAACAGTGCCTGGCATGCGGGAGGCACTCAACTGCTACAATTGAAAGAGCATTTTAAGAGGTCAGGAAGCAACAATTAGAACCGGACATGGAACAACAGACTGGTTCCAAATTGGGAAAGGAGTACATCAAGGCTGTATATTGTCACCCTGCTTATTTAACTTATATGCAGAGTACATCATGAGAAATGCTGGGCTGGAAGAAGCACAAGCTGGAATCAAGATTGCTGGGAGAAATATCAATAACCTCAGATATGCAGATGACACCACCCTTATGGCAGAAAGTGAAGAGGAACTAAAAAGCCTCTTGATGAAAGTGAAAGAGGAGAGTAAAAAAGTTGGCTTAAAGCTCAACAGTCATAAAACTAAGATCGTGGCATCCTGCTCTATCACTTCATGGGAAATAGATGGGGAAACAATGGAAAGAGTAAGAGACTTCATTTTTGGGGGTCCAAAGTCACAGCAGGTGGTGACTGCAGCCATGAAATTAAAAGATGCTTGCTCCTTGGAAGAAAAGCTATGACCAATCTAGATGGCGAATTAAAAAGCAGAGACATTACTTTGCTGACAAAGGTCCATCTAGTCAAAACTATAGTTTTTCCAGTGGTCATGTATGGATGTGAGAGTTGGACTATAAAGAAAGCTCACAGAGAATAGAGCCAATATTCATGATAACTTTAAATGGAATATAATCTGTAAAAATACTGAATCACTACAATGTGTACCTGAAATTCTATAATAAATTAACTATATTTCAATTAAAAAAAGGAAAGAAAGCTGAGCGCCAAAGGACTGATGCTTTTGAACTGTGGTGTTGGAGAAGACTTTTGAGAGTCCCTTGGACTGCAAGGAGATCCAACCGGTCCATCCTAAAGGAAATAAGTCCTGAGTATTCATTGGAAGGACTGATGCTGAAGCTGAAGCTCCAGTAACTGACGACCTGATGCGAAGAGCTGACTCATTTGAAAAGACCCTGATGCTGGGAAAGGTTGAAGGCACAAGAAGGGGACGACAGAGGATGAGAGGCTGGATGGCATCACCGACTCGATGGTCATGAGTCTGAGTGAACTCCGGGAGCTGGTGGTGGACAGGGAGGCCTGGCGTGCTGCAGTCCACGGGGTCGCAGAGTCGGACACGCAACCGCACTGACTGAGCTGTCAGCGGCAGCTTCGCGGCCTCGCGTGTGGCGCCCTCTACTGGACGGCGGCCGTCACGGCCTGGGTGCTTGCCCTGCCCCCTCGCTGAGGCTGGTACAGGTCGCAGGCGGCCCTCCGCTGAAGGTCGAGTTCCGCCATGTTGAACATCACTTTCAATAGCTGTATTCCCTACAAATGTCCTCCCGAGTTCCAGCTGCCCGCTTTGGGCTCAGGGTTGGTCACGACCCTGGGGCTACAACGTCCTCCTGCCCACTTCGCCTAAGCTCTGCCCCAGCCATTCATCACCTCTCCTGAGTCACCCCGTTCCTCTCCGCTGTGTGTTTACTGCGGGGGCCCTGAGGAGCCTGGGTCCAGCACTGGTGCGGGGGGGACAGGAGCTCAGCCGTGGAGTGGCTGCCCCCCACCGCACCCCCGGGACCCTCAGCTCCTCTGGGACCCCTCTCGGCCCCTGGGCGCTGATCCCAGGAGGCCCACGCCACCAGCTGCATCTCCAGTCCCTAGCTCACCTGCTCTGTTGGGACAGGTTCCAGAGTCAGCAGAGTTTCTCCCAGAAAACACAGCCCCTGATCCGACCGATCCTCAGCCCCTCGGATGAATGCATCTTAGGAAGAGAGGAGAAGGGGACGGAGGAGCAAAGGAGACAGGAGCTGGAGAGAAAGCCCCTTCCTGCCGCCTCTCCTGCCCAAAGAGGAAAGCGTGCTCCTCTGCGTCTCAGCTGAGTCCCTTCTCCAGGACTGTGGCTCCACGGCTTCCTGCCAAGCTTAAGGACGGCGCTTTCTAGAAGCCGAAGCTTGCGCAGATGCGGGTGCAGACGAGGGGTCACCAGGACACCCCAAGGTATCTGCACAGGGTGGGGGTCCTGTGGGGGGCTGCCCAAGCTGCCTCCTACCTCAATCAGCCGCATGGCCCCCGTGGCTTGCGGGTGTTTCTTTAAAGCTGCTGGTGGTTGCTACTCTGCTTGGGGGCAGGGGTCACGCAGGATGGCCCAGGAGGTTTTCAGTCTAAGTAAAAGAGACAAGCAATTCAGTGGAAGAGAAATATCTGTCCCAGGAAATAAGATGGTGCCTTAAACCTCAGAGTAGGGGAGGCCACTGGCTTTTTCTCTTGTTCAATCTTTTTTTTTTTTTTTTTTTTT
>SJYW01011967.1:0-44630 GCA_006410735.1 Raphicerus campestris
GGGACAGAGACGATCCTCTGGAGGTGACAGGCTAATGGGAAGGGCAGCAAGAGGCTCCAGGGTGTGTGGGAGAGAGCAGATGGCAGGGAAGCCAGCCCAGGGTGGGGGCCAGGCCCAGGGTGTGCAGTGCAGCTGAAGCGTCCTGCCTCTAGACCGAGCCTCCCTCTGCCATCATCTCTGAGGGCCAGGCACCCAGGCCCTGAACAGAGGTGCAGGCTCGTGGTGGAGACACTCCCTGAGCCAGGGATGTGATGCAGCCATAAGGTGAGAGAGGGCGGGGCAGGCATGTGCCTGCTCTGGGAAGGCTTCCTGGAGAAAGAGGGCTTGCACTGAAATTGGAGGGACCACACAAAGAGGAGGCCCGGAGGGCAGCAGGCCAGGCCCTGAAAGAACNCATGTGCCTGCTCTGGGAAGGCTTCCTGGAGAAAGAGGGCTTGCACTGAAATTGGAGGGACCACACAAAGAGGAGGCCCGGAGGGCAGCAGGCCAGGCCCTGAAAGAACTGGCAGTGAGGAAAGGCCATGAGGCTGAGTGGAGAGAACGGGGCAAGTGGACAGAGGAGGGCAGACAGGGTCAGGGACCCTGTCAGGAAGGGCCTTGAACACTTGTATCCCAGGCTAGAGGAAGCCAGTGTGGAGAGTGTCTCTCTCAGGCATCTGGTCCCTCACGGGCCACAGGGCAGAGCACAGCATGGACTACAGCTCAGGGAGCCCGGGGAACCCGGCAGGGGATGCCAGGGGCAGGTAACCTTGGGGATGACATTTAGGAGATTCTGAGCTGCCCGGGTCTCCAGCTGGAGAGCAGGCACTGATCTTTAAACATGGAAATGATCCAGGAGGAGGAAACGGTTGGGAGTCTGGGCAACTGGTTCCTGCTAGTACCCTGTGAACGGACCTGCCTGTGGATGCCCAGCTGGAGCTCAGCTCCTCAACTCTCCCCGCTGAGTAGATGCCATGAGTGAGCCCCTCTTGGACCTAGAGGAGGAAGAGAACCTCAGGTTCTGAGGGGCCACAGGAGGCCTGCATCTCAGTGATGTTGGGGACGCCTCTCCTGAGGAGTTCAGGGAAAGCCGACGAGCTGGTTTTAGAATCTCCGACTCCAGGTCTGGGTTTTGTGGTCTCCGAGTGTGCAGGTCCCCTGCCCCAGGGGACCACCACCTTTCTGGGAGGGGCTTGGGAGTGGAGGGGCACAGCCTACGGAGAGGTCTGAGCCCCGGCCCTCTGCGCCCTCTGCAGACAGCCTTCCCCTTGCTGATGACTCTCTTTGAGCTGGCTCGGAACCCGGAGGTGCAGCAGGCCCTGCGCCAGGAGAGCCTGGTGGCTGAGGCCCGGATCTCAGAAAATCCCCAGAGAGCCACCACGGAGCTGCCTTTGTTGCGGGCGGCCCTCAAGGAGACCTTGAGGTAGGCGAGGTGGACCTGGACTGCCCCGTGGCTCCCATGTCTGCAAGCCCTCTTGCTGGGCTTGACGACCACAACTGGGGCTGACAGCTCCTTTGCCCAGGGGTGCACCCCCCTGTACCTCCTCTTCTTCTCCCTGGAGGGAGGCTGGAGCTTCTTCCTCCGGGATCCCACCTCAGTGTCCCGGGGCCCTCATCAGCTATGTCCTCGCTGGCCTGGGGAGCTTTGGCTAACTTGGGAGATGAAAGGAAGGAGCGCCTCAGGATCTGCGCTTCCCAGTGCCAGGAGTTACATGTGAGGGCCCGGGGTGGGGAGGGGGCTACCCTCAGGCTGTGTGCACTGGGCTAGGAAGGCTGCAGAGGGTGTCCAGGGTGCGGCCACAGCTGAGGACACTGCTGGATGCCCCTGTGCACAGGCTCTACCCTGTGGGTATCACCTTGGAGCGGCAAGTGACCTCGGACCTGGTGTTGCAGAACTACCACATCCCGGCCGGGGTGAGTGAGGCCCAGGAGCCCCGCCAACCTTCACCCAGGGGCCAGCTGACATCAGCCCCTTTCCACTGCCTGCAGACGCTGGTGAAGGTCCTACTCTATTCCCTGGGTCGAAACCCCGCCGTGTTTGCTAGGCCCGAGAGCTATCACCCCCAGCGCTGGCTGGACCGCCAGGGCTCTGGAAGCAGGTTCCCACACCTGGCCTTTGGCTTTGGCATGCGCCAGTGCCTGGGGCGGCGCGTGGCTGAGGTGGAGATGCTGCTGCTTCTGCACCATGTGAGTGGGCTGCAAGGGGCATGGGTGAACAGCCTGGCTGAGGCCCCCTGGCTTCGTCCTGGGGTGCCAGCCTTAGGGCCCTGGATGGCAGGGCAGGTTGGGCCAGGTGGAACCCTACCTCTGTCCTAGGTGCTGAAGAACTTCCTGGTGGAGACACTGGCTCAAGAGGACATTAAGATGATCTACCGCTTCATACTGATGCCCTCTACCCTCCCCCTCTTCACCTTCCGGGCCATCCAGTAGTCCTGTCAGCACACTGTCAAGCCACTCACACTACAAGCCCCTCTGCCTGAGCCCAGCCACCCATCTTTTCTCCTGTCCCCTGCCTTTTTAGTCACGGCACTGTGCAGCCAGCACCCTGCAATCAGGGAACAGCACAGGCCCCCACGGGTCAGGCTTGCTGGCCTGTGCAGAAAGGCCAGGGCAGTGCTGGGGATGAACCTTGGTGGCAAGTCCTGGGCACATGCCCAGTCCCACCAGCTCTTTCTCCAGCAAGGGGCGCTGTCTGAGAGTCTTTGACCCCAGTCAGCCCAGCACTAGCCCCAGGCCCCTCGTGTGGCCATCCAAGTGACGGGCCTCAAACCACACCCTCTGCCTCCCTGTTCACTCTTTATACTGCCTGTGCTAAACTCTGCTCCCATGCAAGAGCTGACAACTTGGGCGTGCCTTGTCCTGATGGCCGCCATTTCAAGTGCTGTCCCCTTTGCCTTCAGTGGTCTGGCATGGACTTGCCTTCAAGCTGGGTTGTTATCTGTCTACCTAGCCTCTTGGGCTCACCCTGGCAGTGCCGATCCTCTGCGATTTTGGCTGAAGTGCCCAGCCAAGGCCTGAAAAGGCAGGTCGGGAGTCAGGTTTCCTAGAAGAGACGCTGCCAAAAGCCAACCTGGACATTAGGGTCAATGATACTCATCTGAGAACAGGAGGGATGGTGAACCTCTCTGGCACGAGGCAGGCCGACCATAGAGAAGCCTCTAGAAGAAGGGTGTGGGGCCACCTTGCGCTCCCTTCAGTAGAGCCAGTCTGAAGTGCTCACTACCCTTTCACAGTGACCCACAGCAGAGGGACCACCCTGATCTCCAGGCCGGAAGAGGCTTTGAACCACTGAGAGCCAACTGGGATCCCCTCGTTGGCAGGAGCAGGCAGTCTGTCCCATCCCATCTAGGGCCAGGTGACACCTCAGGTAGAAAGTGGGCCCAGAGGCAGGATGAGGGGCGGTGGGGTCTCTCCACTCTCCCGCCTTCCCCACCCCACTTTGTCTGCTGAGGCACAGGCAGGTCGAGCAAGGCAGCAAGGTGGGAAGTCATGTTTCTGGTTGCACCAGCCTTTCCCCTACTGAGGGCTGCCGGGGGGGAGGGGTGTCTCTCCACTCTCCCTGCCCCCAGTAAACCACCCCCCAGGGTGTCTGTTCGGTGCCAAGATCCCTGGAGGAGGACAAGAGCCACACACCCGGCCACCACTCCAGTCCATCTGTGGCCAAAGAGGCCTGCGGCCACCAGTGTGATCTTCTCTCGCCCCATACAGGACAGTTGAAAGGGACCCAGAGATTCATGGAGGAGGGAGGAGGTTCCAGACTCTGTGGTTACACAGGCACAAGCTGGAGCCCTCGCCCAGCACACAGGCCCAGCCTTCATTCCTTCTGAGCCCTGAGTTCTTCTTATGGGAATTCTGTAGAATTACCATTTTGCTGGGCCCACTGAGGCACAGTGAGATGGGTCTTTGGGAAGTTTCCAGTTTTCTGGCTCAACTGGCACTCAACCTATCTGATCCTTCTCCCACCACTCAGTGGCCCTACTCTGCAATCAGTGGAGCAAGTGTGAGGACAGGAATGGAATGAAAACCTAGTCCCCTTGTGGTGAATGTACGTCATTCTGCGGAGCTTGGCGCATGTGGATGCTTGATCTTCACGGCAGCCCTAAGAGGCACGTGCTACCCTCATTCCCATTTTGCAGGTGAGAAAACTGAGCCTCAGAGAATTTGCTCATCTGGCAGAGTCTCATGGCACTTCCATGGAATGGGTACTGCCTGAAGCCATGAGGACCGTCTGATCTCTAAGGCCCTCATTAAGGAACCTTGGTTTGGTAGTGCTCATGGACATCATGGAGATAAACTCCAGCTAAGCATTTCTGTCTGCTTTCCAGATCCTCTCCTGGATTTCTGTTTCTCCAAATTTCCTCTTTCAAGTCTATGGAGGGGCCCCTTTTTCTTTATTTGGCTTGGAATTTCCCGTGTCTTCCAGTGTGAGGCTCCGTCTGGCTCTTTCTGACAACCTTCCAGGTTGTTGCGGTCTCGAGTCTACTGTGCGATCCTCATGATTCTTGTGCCTCTTCGGGTCTTTCAGGGTAGCAGTAGTAGTGCCTTTAAGAAGCCCGATGCCAGGAACCGGAGAGCCCTCTGTGCTCCCTGCCGCTGGGGTCTGGTTCGGGGCCGTGTCATCTCTTGCCCAGGGCTGTCACTGTCCTGGAGCCACTCTGTCCTCACTGCTCAGCCCGGGTTTCCGCTGGGGCTGACTAGTGTCAAGCTTAAACCCCCTTGAGGGCCTTGTCTCGGTTCTCGGGAGGGAATGGGGAATCGGGGCTTCGTCCTCATTCCACCTTGCAAAGCTAGGCTCGCTGCTCGCCTGACAGTGCTGAGGGCAGTTTGCCATGTTAGTGTAGTGTTTTCAAGGTCTCACCTCCACATGGGGCTCTGTGACAACCTAGAGGGGAGGGGAGGGAAGGGAGGGGGTGGGAGGAGGCTCAAGAGGGAGGGAACTATGTAACTTGTGGCTGCTTCATACTGAGGTATGGCAGAAGCCAACACAACACTGGAAAGCAATTATCCTCCAATTAAAAATAAATATAAAATACATGCAGCTGACAGGTGTTTCAAGTTCAGCCTCCTTTTAAAAGCCTTCCCTCTCCATGGGGTTCCAGTTGAGATTTCTAATCTTACTCTTGTCCTGTGGGGAAGTGGGGCCAGCAGACCATCAGGTTCAGTGGCTTGGCCCCAAGCCTCCCCTGGTGGCGCTGCACTGGCTTCCGTGCTCCCTCCTCCCTGCTCCTGGTCGCGCGTCGCTTCCAGGTCCTGAAGACATCCTGCCCTTTTCCAAGCACAGAAATGCACTTTCTACATGTTCTGGATTGTGTAGAGTTACTGGAGTGGGGGGATTTTTCAGAGATTTAGCTCAAACCTTGCTCGATCCCGAGGACCCTCAGTGGCTCATTTAAGCAGACAGCTGGTATCTGGAAGCTTTCTGTCTGTGGCTGCCCTGGGAGATGACTGAGCATCCCACAACTGTCAAGTCTCCACAGTGTTCCTCAGCTTTCTTGTGGGAGGAGCTGCCTACCTTGCAGGAGGGGTCTTAGGTGCTTGTATAACACTGGACACCAGTCGGATTGCGGGCCAGTTTCAAATGGCTAAGTATCCCCTTTCATTGATCACTTAACACATGCTTATTGGGACTTTTTATGTGTCAGGCACTGTGCCATACGTTACTGATCAGGACAGGTATTTGACCTCAGTGGGATTATATCCTATGAGTCTCTACTATAGAAAGGGATATTTATTTCAATCTTTTTCATAATGTCAAAAATGTACGCAACACAATTTTCTTTCAAGAGGAGGATTGTTCTCTTTTGTGCATCTCGTCATGAGAACCCTAGCCATCTGTGAAATGAAAAAGTGAGGTACTTATATAAGCAGTTGTATAGGATGATGCTCACCAGGTATCAGCTAAGAAGGCAAGGCACAGAGTTCTACCAGTATCTGGATGTGCCCACACATTGTTGCAGATACACCTGCAGCCCCACACAGACATGGAACCATAGTGGAAACCTATATCCTACTGTATTTTAGGCAGCACATTAACAGTGAAGAGAAACAGCAAGAAGCCTCCAGAAATCAAAGACAAATGTCCAGTAGATTTGCCACGACCACACTATTATGGCAGAAAACAATAGAACAGAATACTTGAGGTGTTTGGGGAAAATGGCCATCAATATAAGATTTCAATCTGTTCCGTGTCCATTCAAAAACATCAGCTAAGTGAAACATTTTCCAAGAAACCACGAGTGACAAAAGCAGACCTTCACTGAAAGAGTTCCCCAGGACTTGCTTCTAGAGAAGGAATGTGGACCCAAGAGGGAGCTGAGGGATTTGAGGTGGGAGTGTGAGCAAGAAGCTGGTACAATCATATGGCTACATTGGCACTAGCACTGCCTGTGTGCAGGCCCCTTGGCACAGGTCCTGTGAGGGGAAGGGGTGTGAGCCCTGTCCCCTGAGGACTTGGCACTGAAATATTTGGGACATTCCAGAGACAGCTCCCTGCAGTAATGTGTATTCTTCCTCAGCTCTCATAACCAGCCCCTCTGAATGCTCAGCACGTGCCACACCCCCTTTATCCCCAGGACCAGGTACTCCTGGACCACGTTGGATACTTGCAAGTATGGCCCTGCCTCCTTGCACCCACGCGCTTCACTGCTGGGAAGACCCTGGTGCCTGAGTCTCCCTTTCAATGATGACCTTGGAAAAGCAGTGAAAAGCGTATGAGCTTGGAAGAGCAGTGGGATTCCTTCCGGTGCTCTGGATTTTCGTTACTCTGCAGGGACAAGGAAAAACAACAGCATAGTCTGGGTAGTATGGCGATAACACATCAACTGCTAGCAGTCGGGGGCACGTCCCTGGGACCTGCTCTGTATTTTGTATTAGTCCCATCCAGCCGCAGCTGTGAGTGAGGTGCTGTCGCCAAGCAACTTGTCCATCGGCATAGGGGAGCCCAGAAAATGAGGGTCTTTGTCCGAGGATTCAGGCTACTCCACAAGACAGAGGGGATTGGAACCCTCGTCCCCAGGACCACAGGGACTGAGCTCCGCCCAGGCTTGCCCACAGTGCCAAGCAGTGGAGAGGCTTCATGTGTGTGAAGGGTCAGAGGTCAGGGAGCATGAGGAGGAACAGTTCTGGGAAAGCTGTCCCCAGGCAAACAGGCAGAAGGACTCTAGGCCCCAGCTAGGACCATATCTGCAATTTGGTGACTCTAGAGGCTGAGTCCAGCGTTCCATCTGTGCCTCAGCAGCTGAAAGAGAGGCATCCAGGCTCCCCATGTCCCAGCAAAAAGGATGCTGCCCACACGATTATACTTCTCCCTGAAGGCTGGCAGCACGCCACGCAAGGAGAGCCCTGACATCGCCCACACCACACTCAAGGGTGCTGTGCTGGGAGGATGCGCAGGGATCACTGGTAGCAAAGTCTCAAGCAACAGAGATGGCCACTGGCCTCCGCACCTCCATCTCTGGAACCCTTTGGGTGCACCTGCAGCTTCTCACACTGGGTGGAGGCTCCAGGTGGCCCTCGTCACGAGTCTGGAGCTCAGGGGTACAACATTCATGGCCCTCCTCCTTCCAACACCTGCCACATAGCCATCACCTCAAATCCTCACCTTCAGGCCTCACCCCTCAGGCTCTTGCCCCTGAGATCTGGGACAGCAGCCAGCACTGAAGCCCAGATCTGCCTGGAAAGTGATTGCTCACACCCCGCAGGACATGGGGAAGCACGCCTCACCCAACACAAGCCCCTGCAACCCTGACCAAGATGCCTCATGGCAGATACCATCAGGTTGAAGACACAGCTGTAAGCAGGACTGACCTGGTCTCTGCTGAGGTGGTGTGCCTGGCTGGGGCTTGCCTAGTCACCATGGAAGATTCCAGAAGGACCCAGGCTGATCTCTGTGGCAGGAGGAAAAGACACTCATGAATCAGCAGCTCTCCACTGGGGGAGGTGTGAACCCTAATCACAGGGAGCCAGGTGAGCACGAGGGACCCTGGTGTTCCAGAACAGTCCAGGCCAGGCACTGGCCTTGGTCCAGGAGAAGGATAGGGTGTCCTCACAGTTCCCCACAAAGTGACCTCCCCATCTTGGGACGCAGAAGTGCCTGTCCTCACTGAGACCCTGGCAGGGCATGGCAGATGAGGCGACATGGTCACCCTCTGGGGACTTCAGCCCTGTGGCCACAACGCTGTCCGCCTTGGAGCAGGTTTGAAGAGGGTGACCAATGCACCCTTTTAGAGACTGGCAACCTGATGCCCACCTGCATTTGACATGGAGCTCAGAATCCAGTGCAGCCAAGAGACTCAAAGTACTAAATAAGAAATGTGCCTCTCATCGGCCCCCGCCCCACCCCACCACCACCTCCTGCAAAGCATGTGATGCCAGTGGCTCCCTAGGCAGAGGATAGCTTCTGACCTACTTCCTGATAAACAAATAGCATGTGCTGTGTGCCGCAGACACTGACTCCTGTCTTCTCTTCAACCCCGCTGCTCTCCACTTGATGGGAGCAGCTGGGGCCTGCACTCATGCAACTTGCCAAGGCTGCACAGGCGGTAACCAATCATATTTCTCTTCACTTGTAGTGACAAATCTGAACATAAAATAAGGAAATCTATTCCACCTACAAGACTGTCAAAAAGAGTGAAAAAGGGAGGAATTAGTTAAGCAACAGATGTTGAAGATCTGTACTTAGAAAACCATAAAGGGCCACTGAAGAAGTGAAAGGAGATATTTAGAGTTTTAAAGCATTCTGCATCCATGGATCAGAAGAGGTAGAGCACTGCGATGACCATATTCCTCATGTCAGTCTCTAGATTTGATGTAATCTGTATGAAATTCCAGCTGCTTCTTTGTAGAAAGTGCCAAGTTGATTCTAGAATTCACATGGAAAGGCAGGAACGTAGACAGCCAGTGTATTCTTTTAAAAAACGACATGGTAGAAGGACTCATGTTTGTCGATTTCTAAGCTTACTGCAGAGCTATATAAGACTGGATGGTACTGGCACAAAGACAGACAGATCAATGGACTTGAACTGAGAGTCCAGAAATGAAATGATATGTCTGTGGTCACTTGATTTTTGACAAAGGAGCCAAGACCTTCTGATATGGAGCATTTATTTTTCAAGGAATGTTGTTTAGACAACTTTATAGCCACTTGGGAAAAATGAAATTGGGCCTTTACCTCACCCAGACCTTATACAAAAACCAACTCAAATGCCCCAGAGATTTAATCAAAAGAGTTAAAACCGTAAAACCCTTAGAACAATACATAAAAATTATTCTTCATGACCCTGGATTTGGCAAAAGATCCTTAAACATTATAGCAAGGGCATGAGCGCCTAAAGAAAAACTCGATAATTTGGAGTTCATCAAAATTAATAAAGTTCAGTCTTCAGAAGACACGTCCAAGAGAGTGAAAAGACAATCCACAGACTAGGAGGAAGTGTTCGCAAATCGTATGTCTGATTAGATGCTTGTTTTCCGAATATATAAAGCATGCTCATGCTAGAAAGCATAAAGCTCTTAGAGGAAAACATAGGCTGTTTACACTTTGATATACATTACTGCAAGATCCTGTTTGACTCACCTCCAAGATTAATGAAAATGGAAACAAAAATAAACAAATGGGACTTCATTAAACTTAAAAGGTTTTTCACAGCAAAGGAAAAAATAAGATCAGAAGACAGCCCTCAGGATGAAAGTAATCGCAAATAAAACAATTGACAAAGGATTAATCTCTAAAATATACAAGTAGCTCATGCAGCTCAATACAAGAAAAACAAACAACCCAATCAAACAAATGGGTGGGAGACCTAAATAGACATTTCTCCAAAGAAGACATATAGATGGCCAACAAACACATGAAAAGATGCTCAACATCACTCATTATTAGAGAAATGCAAATCAAAACTACAAAGAGGTAAAAACCTCACATGGGTCAAAATAGCCATCATTTAAAAATCTACAAACAAAAATGCTAGAGAAGGTGTGGAGAAAATGGAACTCTCTTGCACTGTTGGTGGGAGTGTAAACTGATACAGCCACTATGGAGATTTCTTTAAAAATTAGGAAAAGAACTACTGTATGAGCTAACGATCCCACTACTGAGCATATACCCTGAGAAAACCATAATTGAGAGAGACACATACACCCAAATGTTTGTTGCAGCACTTTTTATAATAGCCAGAACATGGGAGCAACTTAGATGTCCATCAACAGATGAATGAATACAGAAATTGTGGTACATATACACAATGGAATATTACTCAGCTATGAAAAAGAATACATTTCAGTCANGGGGGTGGGAGGAGGCTCAAGAGGGAGGGAACTATGTAACTTGTGGCTGCTTCATACTGAGGTATGGCAGAAGCCAACACAACACTGGAAAGCAATTATCCTCCAATTAAAAATAAATATAAAATACATGCAGCTGACAGGTGTTTCAAGTTCAGCCTCCTTTTAAAAGCCTTCCCTCTCCATGGGGTTCCAGTTGAGATTTCTAATCTTACTCTTGTCCTGTGGGGAAGTGGGGCCAGCAGACCAGGTTCAGTGGCTTGGCCCCAAGCCTCCCCTGGTGGCGCTGCACTGGCTTCCGTGCTCCCTCCTCCCTGCTCCTGGTCGCGCGTCGCTTCCAGGTCCTGAAGACATCCTGCCCTTTTCCAAGCACAGAAATGCACTTTCTACATGTTCTGGATTGTGTAGAGTTACTGGAGTGGGGGGATTTTTCAGAGATTTAGCTCAAACCTTGCTCGATCCCGAGGACCCTCAGTGGCTCATTTAAGCAGACAGCTGGTATCTGGAAGCTTTCTGTCTGTGGCTGCCCTGGGAGATGACTGAGCATCCCACAACTGTCAAGTCTCCACAGTGTTCCTCAGCTTTCTTGTGGGAGGAGCTGCCTACCTTGCAGGAGGGGTCTTAGGTGCTTGTATAACACTGGACACCAGTCGGATTGCGGGCCAGTTTCAAATGGCTAAGTATCCCCTTTCATTGATCACTTAACACATGCTTATTGGGACTTTTTATGTGTCAGGCACTGTGCCATACGTTACTGATCAGGACAGGTATTTGACCTCAGTGGGATTATATCCTATGAGTCTCTACTATAGAAAGGGATATTTATTTCAATCTTTTTCATAATGTCAAAAATGTACGCAACACAATTTTCTTTCAAGAGGAGGATTGTTCTCTTTTGTGCATCTCGTCATGAGAACCCTAGCCATCTGTGAAATGAAAAAGTGAGGTACTTATATAAGCAGTTGTATAGGATGATGCTCACCAGGTATCAGCTAAGAAGGCAAGGCACAGAGTTCTACCAGTATCTGGATGTGCCCACACATTGTTGCAGATACACCTGCAGCCCCACACAGACATGGAACCATAGTGGAAACCTATATCCTACTGTATTTTAGGCAGCACATTAACAGTGAAGAGAAACAGCAAGAAGCCTCCAGAAATCAAAGACAAATGTCCAGTAGATTTGCCACGACCACACTATTATGGCAGAAAACAATAGAACAGAATACTTGAGGTGTTTGGGGAAAATGGCCATCAATATAAGATTTCAATCTGTTCCGTGTCCATTCAAAAACATCAGCTAAGTGAAACATTTTCCAAGAAACCACGAGTGACAAAAGCAGACCTTCACTGAAAGAGTTCCCCAGGACTTGCTTCTAGAGAAGGAATGTGGACCCAAGAGGGAGCTGAGGGATTTGAGGTGGGAGTGTGAGCAAGAAGCTGGTACAATCATATGGCTACATTGGCACTAGCACTGCCTGTGTGCAGGCCCCTTGGCACAGGTCCTGTGAGGGGAAGGGGTGTGAGCCCTGTCCCCTGAGGACTTGGCACTGAAATATTTGGGACATTCCAGAGACAGCTCCCTGCAGTAATGTGTATTCTTCCTCAGCTCTCATAACCAGCCCCTCTGAATGCTCAGCACGTGCCACACCCCCTTTATCCCCAGGACCAGGTACTCCTGGACCACGTTGGATACTTGCAAGTATGGCCCTGCCTCCTTGCACCCACGCGCTTCACTGCTGGGAAGACCCTGGTGCCTGAGTCTCCCTTTCAATGATGACCTTGGAAAAGCAGTGAAAAGCGTATGAGCTTGGAAGAGCAGTGGGATTCCTTCCGGTGCTCTGGATTTTCGTTACTCTGCAGGGACAAGGAAAAACAACAGCATAGTCTGGGTAGTATGGCGATAACACATCAACTGCTAGCAGTCGGGGGCACGTCCCTGGGACCTGCTCTGTATTTTGTATTAGTCCCATCCAGCCGCAGCTGTGAGTGAGGTGCTGTCGCCAAGCAACTTGTCCATCGGCATAGGGGAGCCCAGAAAATGAGGGTCTTTGTCCGAGGATTCAGGCTACTCCACAAGACAGAGGGGATTGGAACCCTCGTCCCCAGGACCACAGGGACTGAGCTCCGCCCAGGCTTGCCCACAGTGCCAAGCAGTGGAGAGGCTTCATGTGTGTGAAGGGTCAGAGGTCAGGGAGCATGAGGAGGAACAGTTCTGGGAAAGCTGTCCCCAGGCAAACAGGCAGAAGGACTCTAGGCCCCAGCTAGGACCATATCTGCAATTTGGTGACTCTAGAGGCTGAGTCCAGCGTTCCATCTGTGCCTCAGCAGCTGAAAGAGAGGCATCCAGGCTCCCCATGTCCCAGCAAAAAGGATGCTGCCCACACGATTATACTTCTCCCTGAAGGCTGGCAGCACGCCACGCAAGGAGAGCCCTGACATCGCCCACACCACACTCAAGGGTGCTGTGCTGGGAGGATGCGCAGGGATCACTGGTAGCAAAGTCTCAAGCAACAGAGATGGCCACTGGCCTCCGCACCTCCATCTCTGGAACCCTTTGGGTGCACCTGCAGCTTCTCACACTGGGTGGAGGCTCCAGGTGGCCCTCGTCACGAGTCTGGAGCTCAGGGGTACAACATTCATGGCCCTCCTCCTTCCAACACCTGCCACATAGCCATCACCTCAAATCCTCACCTTCAGGCCTCACCCCTCAGGCTCTTGCCCCTGAGATCTGGGACAGCAGCCAGCACTGAAGCCCAGATCTGCCTGGAAAGTGATTGCTCACACCCCGCAGGACATGGGGAAGCACGCCTCACCCAACACAAGCCCCTGCAACCCTGACCAAGATGCCTCATGGCAGATACCATCAGGTTGAAGACACAGCTGTAAGCAGGACTGACCTGGTCTCTGCTGAGGTGGTGTGCCTGGCTGGGGCTTGCCTAGTCACCATGGAAGATTCCAGAAGGACCCAGGCTGATCTCTGTGGCAGGAGGAAAAGACACTCATGAATCAGCAGCTCTCCACTGGGGGAGGTGTGAACCCTAATCACAGGGAGCCAGGTGAGCACGAGGGACCCTGGTGTTCCAGAACAGTCCAGGCCAGGCACTGGCCTTGGTCCAGGAGAAGGATAGGGTGTCCTCACAGTTCCCCACAAAGTGACCTCCCCATCTTGGGACGCAGAAGTGCCTGTCCTCACTGAGACCCTGGCAGGGCATGGCAGATGAGGCGACATGGTCACCCTCTGGGGACTTCAGCCCTGTGGCCACAACGCTGTCCGCCTTGGAGCAGGTTTGAAGAGGGTGACCAATGCACCCTTTTAGAGACTGGCAACCTGATGCCCACCTGCATTTGACATGGAGCTCAGAATCCAGTGCAGCCAAGAGACTCAAAGTACTAAATAAGAAATGTGCCTCTCATCGGCCCCCGCCCCACCCCACCACCACCTCCTGCAAAGCATGTGATGCCAGTGGCTCCCTAGGCAGAGGATAGCTTCTGACCTACTTCCTGATAAACAAATAGCATGTGCTGTGTGCCGCAGACACTGACTCCTGTCTTCTCTTCAACCCCGCTGCTCTCCACTTGATGGGAGCAGCTGGGGCCTGCACTCATGCAACTTGCCAAGGCTGCACAGGCGGTAACCAATCATATTTCTCTTCACTTGTAGTGACAAATCTGAACATAAAATAAGGAAATCTATTCCACCTACAAGACTGTCAAAAAGAGTGAAAAAGGGAGGAATTAGTTAAGCAACAGATGTTGAAGATCTGTACTTAGAAAACCATAAAGGGCCACTGAAGAAGTGAAAGGAGATATTTAGAGTTTTAAAGCATTCTGCATCCATGGATCAGAAGAGGTAGAGCACTGCGATGACCATATTCCTCATGTCAGTCTCTAGATTTGATGTAATCTGTATGAAATTCCAGCTGCTTCTTTGTAGAAAGTGCCAAGTTGATTCTAGAATTCACATGGAAAGGCAGGAACGTAGACAGCCAGTGTATTCTTTTAAAAAACGACATGGTAGAAGGACTCATGTTTGTCGATTTCTAAGCTTACTGCAGAGCTATATAAGACTGGATGGTACTGGCACAAAGACAGACAGATCAATGGACTTGAACTGAGAGTCCAGAAATGAAATGATATGTCTGTGGTCACTTGATTTTTGACAAAGGAGCCAAGACCCTCTGATATGGAGCATTTATTTTTCAAGGAATGTTGTTTAGACAACTTTATAGCCACTTGGGAAAAATGAAATTGGGCCTTTACCTCACCCAGACCTTATACAAAAACCAACTCAAATGCCCCAGAGATTTAATCAAAAGAGTTAAAACCGTAAAACCCTTAGAACAATACATAAAAATTATTCTTCATGACCCTGGATTTGGCAAAAGATCCTTAAACATTATAGCAAGGGCATGAGCGCCTAAAGAAAAACTCGATAATTTGGAGTTCATCAAAATTAATAAAGTTCAGTCTTCAGAAGACACGTCCAAGAGAGTGAAAAGACAATCCACAGACTAGGAGGAAGTGTTCGCAAATCGTATGTCTGATTAGATGCTTGTTTTCCGAATATATAAAGCATGCTCATGCTAGAAAGCATAAAGCTCTTAGAGGAAAACATAGGCTGTTTACACTTTGATATACATTACTGCAAGATCCTGTTTGACTCACCTCCAAGATTAATGAAAATGGAAACAAAAATAAACAAATGGGACTTCATTAAACTTAAAAGGTTTTTCACAGCAAAGGAAAAAATAAGATCAGAAGACAGCCCTCAGGATGAAAGTAATCGCAAATAAAACAATTGACAAAGGATTAATCTCTAAAATATACAAGTAGCTCATGCAGCTCAATACAAGAAAAACAAACAACCCAATCAAACAAATGGGTGGGAGACCTAAATAGACATTTCTCCAAAGAAGACATATAGATGGCCAACAAACACATGAAAAGATGCTCAACACCACTCATTATTAGAGAAATGCAAATCAAAACTACAAAGAGGTAAAAACCTCACATGGGTCAAAATAGCCATCATTTAAAAATCTACAAACAAAAATGCTAGAGAAGGTGTGGAGAAAATGGAACTCTCTTGCACTGTTGGTGGGAGTGTAAACTGATACAGCCACTATGGAGATTTCTTTAAAAATTAGGAAAAGAACTACTGTATGAGCTAACGATCCCACTACTGAGCATATACCCTGAGAAAACCATAATTGAGAGAGACACATACACCCAAATGTTTGTTGCAGCACTTTTTATAATAGCCAGAACATGGGAGCAACTTAGATGTCCATCAACAGATGAATGAATACAGAAATTGTGGTACATATACACAATGGAATATTACTCAGCTATGAAAAAGAATACATTTCAGTCAGTCCTAATGAGTTGGATGAACCTAGAACCTATTGTACAGAGTGAAGTAAGTCAGAAAGAGAAAGACAAATATTATATGTTGACATATGTGTATGGAATCTAGAAAGATGGTACTGATGAACCTATTTGCAGGGCAGCAATGGAGACTCAGATATAGAGAACAGACTTGTGGACACAGTGTGGGAAGGAGAGGGTGGGACTAATTGAGAATAGCATGGAAACATATGCATTACTATGTGTAAAATAGATAGCCAGTGGGAACTTGCTGTGTGACACAGGCAGCTCAACCCAGAGAGCTCAACCCAGTGCTCTGTGACAACCTAGAGGGGTGGGATGGGACGGGAGATGGGAAGGAGGTTCAAGAGGGATGGGACACATGTATACCTGTGACTGGTTCATGTAGATGCGTGGCAGAAACCAGCACAATATTGTAAAGGAATCAACCTCCAACTAAAAAAAAGTTTTTAAAAAAGAATGCTCAAAACTCAATCATAAAAAGACAACAATTTTTAATTGGGCAAAGAATTTTAATGGATATGTCTCCAAGGAAGATGCACTCACAGATGACCAACACACATGTGAAAAAATGTGCCACTTCATGAGCCATCAGCAAAATGCAAATCAAACCACAATGAAATGCTACTGCACACCCGCTGGGAGGGCTAGAATCATAAAAAATCAGAAAATAACAAGTATTGCTGAGGATGTGGTGAAACCAGAGCCCTCATGCACTGCTGGTGGGGATGCAAAATGGTGAAGCCACTTAGGGAGCAGCCTGACAGTTCTTCCAATGGTTAGAGAGTGATGGCAGGACCCACAACTCCACTACTAGGCATTTTCCCAGGAGAGGTAAAAACGTAGCTCCACACAAAGATATTTATGTAGATGCTGACAGCAGTATTATCTGTAATGACCAAAGGTGAAAACAATCCAAAAGTCTATCAGCTGATGAATAGATAAACATAATGAGGTATAATGACACAATGAAATATTATTAAGCAAGGAAAAAGAAGTACTGAAACACACCACGACACGGATGAAGCTGAAAAGCATTGCAGCAAGCTAAAAAAGCCAGGGTTATACGATTCCATTCACAGAAAATGTTCAGAATAGGGGACAGAAAGTACACTTGTGGTTGCCTAGTGCTGGGGCTGGGGTGAGCCTGAGCAGTGTAAAGGGATAACCATGAATGGGTATGGGGTTCAATTCAAGGTGAAGTCATTATTGGACTATAGAGATGGTTGACATAGCTGTGAATATAATAAAAATTATTGACCTGTGCACATTAAATGAGTGAATCCCATGATATATAAATTAATATCTCAGTAAATTTAGACACACAAATAAACAAGGTAATGACACGTTACAACACGGAGGAAACTTGAAATATGACACCAAGTGAAGAAGCCAGGCACAAAAGGCCAAATAATGTAGGAGACCTTTTCTTTGAAATATCCAGAATGCTGGGACACATGTATACCTGTGACTGGTTCATGTAGATGTGTGTCAATTTACCTAAGCTATGGTGTTCAAATTCTTGGCCAAACACCAATCCAGATCTTGCTATGAAGAGATTTTTCAATGTGATGAGCTCTTTCATCAGGAGACTTTGAGTAAAGCCAATTATCTTCCATAAAGTGGGTGGGCCTCATCTAATCAGTTGGAAGTCTAAAGAGTAAAGGGCAAGAATCTCCAAGATAGAAGAAATTCTCCTTGGAAGACTACGGCACAGACCCCTGCCTGAGTTTCAAGCCTTCAGCCTTGTGGAATTCAGGCGCAAGGCTGCAAGAGAGTTCTTTGCTGAATTTCTGCCAGCCTGCTCGACAGATTCTAAACCTGCCAGAACCTACAACTATAAGAACCAATTTCTGAAAACAGTTGTCTCCTTCAAAGGTCTTTTTCTCTCTCCTGTCATCACTCTCTCCCTCCCTTCCTCCCTGCATCAGAAAGCCTGTAACTGGACAATCGTGCTTTCTGACTTTGCTTTTCTTCTCTATTGGTCTACTTTTCCACCCTTAGCCCAATACCACACTCTGTTAATAAAGGAAAAGACATAAATGCTCTTGGCAGTTGAGAGAGCAAGTCCTCCAGCATTTTCCTTCTCATAGTAGATTGCATGTGCTACTTCTAGCCCTTTTCATTTTCATAAACATTTAAACATTTGAAATCAACTTCATGTACACCCACAAACACCCAGACACACAACACATACACACACACTCAAAATACACATGTGTGCAAACGTGCCCACACCACCAGCTTAGATTCGGACTGAATTGCATTTAGATCAATCTTCACTCTGTTGGGAATCAGCATTCATAAACTTTGTGTATCCTTACTGTCTTAAGGATTTAATTTCAATAGAAAACCTGGTTCGTAGGTGTTTCAGAAAGATTCAGGGTATTTTAGTCTCCCGATATCACTGTGAGTCAGTTACAGTTAACAGTGTTTTTCAGGTTTTAGTCATTTCATCAAGATTGTGACATTTATCACATTTATAACATTTGACTTTTCATCAAATAAATTCTTTAATAAACTCAGTAAAAGGGCTAATAGATGCCTCCCATGCCGTTTCTGCTATCAGTTTTGAGAATTTTATTTTTCTTATTTGGTGGCTTTTTCTGTTTTACCATACTATGATTCCCTCCTATATAACCAACTTTGGCTTTGTGGGTTTACCTCCTGTTCACTTCTCTCCTCTTTATATTTCCTTTGTCATTTCTTTGGGTGGATAATCTATTCTTTTCCTAACCTCTTGAATGGAAGTTGAGAAAATTTTCACCCTTTTCTCTCTTCTGCTAGATGCCAGTGATGTGATATATTTTCACTAAGCACCTTATCCGCTCCTTTCCCTGCACTTTTGACTTGTGATAACCTCACAATCCTTTAGACCTTACTGTTACCCAGTTTCTGCTGGGGCCTCTCTTCTGTGTAATTGGTTTAGGACTAGTTACTAGAAAATCCCATGAACGGAGGAGCCTAGTGGGCTGCAGTCCAAGGGATCGCTAAGAGTCGCTATGAGCGACTTCACTTTCACTTTTCACTTTTATGCATTGGAGAAGGAAATGGCAACCCACTCCAGTGTTCTTGCCTGCAGAATCCCAGGGATGGGGCAGCCTGGTGGGCTGCCGTCTATGGGGTCGCACAGAGTCGTACACGACTGAAGCGACTTAGCAGCAGCAGCAGCAGCAGTTACTAAGAATTTGGGATTTGCTGGTTCACTCTTGAGTAATAGACTCTGCCTCAGTTTCACTGTAACAGAGAAGGAACGCTGGTACTGTCAGTCATGGGAGACTTGTGATGCTGGGGTATGTCACGGCATGAAGCTGCCCTGCCACTTCGGCTCCTGCCCAGGCCTTCTAGAACCATCTGCCTGCTCCGTGTCCTCTAACACTTTCAGGCATCGACCTCCGCTAGGCGCTCTGACGAGACTGCCCCTGGGCTCGCTCCGAGCGGGGTGAACCTTCTGGAAGCCACGCAAAGCCTGATGGGAGATGCTGCTCAGTGCTTCCGGGTGGAGTGTGGAGGTGGAGCCTGAGCGACCTGTCCTCACACACCCGCGGCGGTTGCACTACCTATAGCCTGTGGAACCCCTTGGAGGTCGTGTCCGGGAAGGTGCCAGAAGGTTTGGACAAGACGAGGGTGGGATCGGGAGGCAGTGGAAAGGAAATTCCACGGTCTGGCTGGGACAAGGGGGCGGGGAAGTTCCACGGTTCTGGGCAAGACGCGACCATCAGGGAAGATTGTGGAAGGGTCTTCGCAGAGCACGGGGACTGAAGGTTCCAGAAGGTCTGCCGGGACATGGGATCCCCCCGGGGAACGTTGGGGACGCCTGGGAAGGACATGGAGCGCGGAGACGTCTGTAGCAGCACACGACAGTTGTAGCACAGAACAAGACGACGGGTGGAGAGTGGAGTCAGGGGCTTGTGGAGGAGATAGGTCTCCGGAGCTGTGGGCCGGACACGGGGAGTGTTGACGCTTCTGGAAGGTTGGGCAACGAACGGGAGGTGGGGGCTGTGCTACAGGTCTGGAGTCGGCCTGAGATCAGTGTCGGCAGATTCTGAGATTTGGCCCTAAACCCTAGAACGAGGTTGCGGGATCCCGCTGGTGCCACTCAGACGGCAGAACCCCAAAGCACCGCGCGCCCATGGGGTGCCCCAGTCCACCTAGCAGCCTCGGCGCTGGGCACAGGGACCTCCACCTGACACACAGCACTCCCTCCCCTTTCCATTCTCGGCTCATTTTGCTTTCAGGTGCTTCGTTTGGGGTTGGATTGGCTGTCACTTTCTTGGGTTTTGAGATGGAATATGGGACCCCGGGTCTGCAGCATTTCTGATGTATGCTTGTCTCCCTACTTTTCCTGCCGGGTCTTACGGCTCTTTAGGTCTGGTTTTGTCTTGTAATATTTTTATTATCGTGGTACCCAAAATCGGTTGTGTTTTCTACAGGGAATGAACAGGGTGGGAAGTAGGGAGCGCATTATTATTTTGGAACTGTGTTCTTAATTTGCAGACAGGGGAGGTGACTCCTATCTTGCTTAATATCCCTGTAGTTAGGAATGGTACTCTGAGGTTCAAGGTCCCTTATGGACATGAAATCACCATCCTCCTTCATCTCTTATGGTCTCTTTTCCTGTGGTCTTTTTTGCCTTCAAGTTCACACTGACTGATGCGAATGGAGCCGTTTCCACATCTCGGTTCTATCACACCCTCTGCTTTGGGCTCTAGTTTCACGTGCTTTGTTTCTAACTGGGATGTGCAGTTAACATGTCTTGTAGTGGGAGCTGCTGGTAAGTAGACCGGGGAACTCTTCTTGTGTTGAAGCATATTCATTTTACCTTCATCTTTGAAGTATCATTTCCCTTCATTAGTGTAGAGGTCCTGGTGCACAGTGTCTTCACTCTATAGCATTTGGAAGCGATTGTCCCTGAGGATTGTGGAAAGACCAGACGAGGCTGCTGCCCGGAGGTTCTGCCTGCGTTTCCGCTGGCTCACGTTCAGATTGTCCCTGACTAAGAATCGTTTTCCACTGTTTAGCTGTGGTCCGTCTAAGAATGATCTTCCTTGTGTGAGATTTCCTATTGACCTGCCACACTGAACTTTTTGGGTTGTGGGCTGATGGCCCAAGTCATCTTGGGAAATTNAAACAAAGATCACCCTGGATGCTTGAATTGGAATGGATGCATATGAAGAGGACTTTGTGCCAAGACTAAGAGCAGGTTCTCATGGAATCTCCAACTGCCAAGACAGTGGCCATTGTAGGTGGGAGTGCTGGGGTAAAGACTGAGAATGGACAAATTGGAGAATGTTATGGTAGGAGGACCCATAGTGATCATCCAGTCTAATTTTGCCATCATTTGGAAACTCAGTCCAAGAGAAGGAGAGCAACAAGCTTGAGGTCACCCAGTAAGACATGGACAGAGAAGGTTCTAGAATTAGGCCCTATGGATCAGGGACTAGTGAGGTCAGTTTTCCCAACTCTCCTCTGATTTTTGAGTGCTCTCCACCACATCCCTCACAGTGGAGCCAGCCTCAGGGTGATGTTTGTAACGATGCATTGCTCAATACCACCCTCCAAAGTCTACCCAATCATTTAATCGGTAGAGTTCCATCTAAGAGACAACAATATCTGCCTGCATAATACTTTCTGCTAAAGCATTTGGGGGACTCCCTAGTCTGTGGTCTCCCTCTGCACACTTGCCTCCAATCCCTCTACTCCCAATGCAGCAGTCAGAGGGGTCTCATTCAATATAAGCCCAAAGTCCTCATCATGGTCCCTGTGTCATCTGCTCACTGCCACTCCAAACCATCTACCTCTCCCCCCATGGCCCCTACTGTCTTCCTTCTGTTCTAGAAAGACTCAAGCCTCTTTGCTGCTTTGGGACTCTGCACAGACCATTTCCTCTTCCCAGAACTCTCCCTAGCTGTCACTGGCTCTCGACATCACTTCAAAAACTCTGTGACTGTCCACCTAAGGTGGTGCCTCCCTTTCCCCTTGACTTATCTTCTGGTTGGCTTCTTTCACAACAAATTATCATCATTTGACCTTTTCCCCTTGTTCTCTGCCCTCAGTAACTTGTTACCATCCTTTGCTCTGGGGCTTTCCTTTCATGTGGGTCCCCAAGAGCCTGACCTGGCTCTTGAATGCTCCAAGTCTCTCTGAGAGAGAGAGTGAAGTCGCTCAGTCATGTGCGACTCTTTGCGACCCCATGGACTGTAACTTATCAGGCTCATCTGTCCATGGGATTTTCCAGGCAATAGTACTGGAGTGGATTGCC
Organism: Raphicerus campestris; assembly: GCA_006410735.1. Classification (NCBI taxonomy): domain Eukaryota; kingdom Metazoa; phylum Chordata; class Mammalia; order Artiodactyla; family Bovidae; genus Raphicerus; species Raphicerus campestris. The sequence goes on from SJYW01011967.1 coordinate 21,914, forward strand.
ATTTCCTTCTCCAGCGGATCTTCCCAACCCAGGGATCGAACCCAGGTCTCCCGCATTGTAGACAGAAGCTTTACCTCTCTGGAACATCCTATAAAGCTATCCACTCTCTAGGAAGAGAAGGGTCTCATCACCAGAAATGCTCAGGAACTTGACCAATGACTGCTAAGATCCTGTGTGGCTTGATGTGACTCTTAGCTGTGACTCTAAACTTCCTTAGTCTCTAAAAAAACCATTGTTGTACATTTGAATGACTCTTTGTCCCAGCTTTTCTTTCTCCCTGAGTCTGGCTGCCACTTGGAAACATTGTTCCCCTAGGCTTCCTGCCTCTTCCCTTTTCTCAACCTCCCTGCCTGCCAAGATCTCACCTCCATCTGGCCATGGCCTCCTGGAGTGACAGTGGCTGGTGCTGTTTCTCCTCAGGGACCACACTTAGGACAAAGCCAGCCTCTTGTACTGATGTCAGCCTCCTCTCATGCCTGATCTTTGAGGTGAAATTAACTAGATGTGCTTGATCAGTGGTGGTGGGTCTGGGGCTGTCACACAAGTTCCTACTTTCTAAGGAACCATGTTCTCAGGGTGACTCACTCCTCTAGAGGTTCACTGGCTCCGATTCACGTGAAGACAGAACTTCACCACATGATCAATGTCCCCCATCTGCTAAAGCCTTTGAGGGACTCTCCAGTCTAGTGCACACTAGACTAAATCTNACTGGAAAAGGTCAGTTTTCATTCCAATCCCAAAGAAAAGCAATGCCAAAGAATGCTCAAACTACTGCACAATTGCCCTCATCTCACATGTTAGTAAAGCAATGCTCAAAATTCTCCAAGCCAGGCTTCAGCAGTACATGAACTGTGAACCCCCAGATGTTCAAGCTGGATTTAGAAAAGGCAGAGGAACCAGAGATCAAATTGCCAACATCTGCTGAATCATCAAAAAAGCAAGAGAGTTCCAGAAAAATATCTACTTCTGTTTTATTGACTACACCAAAACTTTTGACTGTGTGGATCACAACAAACTGTGGAAAATTCTTAAAGAGATAGAAATACCAGATGACCTGACCTGCCTTTTGAGAAATCTGTATGCAGGTCAGGAAGCAACAGTTAGAATTGGGCATGGAACAACAGACTGGTTCCAAATAGGAAAAGGAGTACGTCAAGGCTGTATATTGTCACCCTGCTTATTTAACTTCTATGCAGAGTACATCATGAGAAATGCTGGACTGGATGAAGCACAGGCTGGAATCAAGATTGCCAGGAGAAACATCAGTAACTTCAGATATGCAGATGACACCACCCTTATGGCAGAAAGTGAAGAGGAACTAAAGAGCATCATGATGAAAGTAAAGAAGTTGGCTTAAAGCTCAACATTCAGAAAACTAAGATCATGGCATCCAGTCCCATCACTTCATGGGGAATAGATGGAGAAACAGTGGAAACAGTGACAGACTTTATTTTCTTGGGCTCCAAAACCGCTGCAGATGGTGACTGCAGCCATGAAATTAAAAGATGCTTGCTCCTTGGAAGAAAAGTTATGACAAACCATATTAGACAGCATATTACAAAGCAGAGACATCACTTTGCCAACAAAGGTCCATCTAGTCAAAGCTATGGTTTTTCCAGTAGTCATCTGTAGATGTGAGAGTTGGACCATAAAGAAAGCTGAGCACCGAAGAATCGATGGTTTTGAACTGAGAAGACTCTTAAGAGTCCCTTGGACTGCAAGGAGATCCAACCAGTCCATCCTAAAGGAGATCAGTCGTGAATATTCATTGGAAGGACTGATACTGAAGCTGAAACTCCAATACTTTGGCCACCTCGTGCGAAGAGCTGACTCACTGAAAAAGACCCTAATGCTGGGAAAGATTGAAGGTGGGAAGAGAAGGGGACGACAGAGGATGAGATGGTTGGATGGCATCACTGACTCGATGGACATGAGTATGAGTAAACTCTGGGAGTTGGTGATGGACAGGGAAGCCTGGCGTGCTGCAGTACATGGGGTCGCAAAGAGTTGGACACAACTGAGCGACTGAATGGAACTGAACTGAATATTGGCGGCTGAATTGCCTTTGGGGGAGGGGGAGTGTAGAACTGACCAGCGTGTTAAATTACCTATACCCTCACCAGAAATGATTATTATCAATGTGAATATTTTAAACAGAAGCATGATGTCATTTCATTTCTGTTCTGGTTAGCAGCATGTCTTTAAAATGAGTGTAAAGTTGAGTACTTTTCCCACATTTCTTAACTAATTTTATTTTCCCTTTCTGAACAATTCGATTATTTCAGCCAACTTTTGGAAAATAAATTATGCTAAGTCTGAAGACTCAGAAGAGTATCTTATTTACTTGCATTCTGTGCTCCCTGCACCTTCAACAAACTGGATAACATTTGTTCATTCTTTCCTTTAATCCATAAATATTTGCTGAGCGCCTGCTGTGTGCCTGTGTTCTGGCTGCTGGAGATGGAGGAGTGAATGAGGCAGGGAAGCTCTTGTGGGCAACAGACACTCAAACCAACAGAGAAAGTCATTCATACATGGTGAGAACATGAAGGAAACGAACTGCAGATGGATAGTCAGGTGGCTCTCTTAGAGGAGACCACAGAGAAACCCCCTGTCATTCACNAAACCAACAGAGAAAGTCATTCATACATGGTGAGAACATGAAGGAAACGAACTGCAGATGGATAGTCAGGTGGCTCTCTTAGAGGAGACCACAGAGAAACCCCCTGTCATTCACCTGTTTAAAAAAAAAAAAAACCCATCCCTACAGCTTCCTGTTTTGCACTTAGAGTAAGATCTGTACTCCCTGCAGAATCAGGCCACAGTCTGCCTCTCTGACGTCACCACCTCCCAATCTCCTCCTAAATGACGGTGCTCCTCAAACACCAAACTTGTTCTCATTGCTCCTTCTGCCTTCAAAGTTCTTCTCCTATGTTTGAATGGCAGCCTCTTTCTTAATATCAAGTCTGAGTTCAGATATCAACTCCCATGAGAAGATTCTGCTTACTGTCCTATATAAAGAAGTACCTTTTAACCCACCAGTCACTATCTTGTTATGTTTTATTTTCGTCATAGCATTTATCTCTCTCTCTGAAATTAATTGTGCGCTGCCCAGCCCTTTGCCCTTATAAACTCCAGGTGCATAGGAACCATTGCCGTCTTGTCCACTGCTTCAGTGACGTGTCTGATAGATACACAGAACTGCCCCAGACACCTGATATCAATCACCTGACTTTATTCCTGTAAAGTATCCACTAGGTGAAAGGTTAATTTCAGTAGATAAGAATGCCAGGGTTGACAATGGTTTTGTCAAAACATCACCAGTTAAACACTTGAGTTGGGAATATTCCTTTTCCACAAGACATTTCTCTGGGGATGGTTTACTAAAATAGGAAAATAACTGATCAACTTGATTATCCAAATAGAATATTAATAGTATTAGTGAATCTGAGAAGACTATGTATCAAGGGACTAGAATTAGTGAGAAGTAGTTAAGGGCAGTTAAAATTTCTTGCAACATTTGATCCTGTAGGCAAAAAATTCTGTGGCCAGTTATTTAATCTTGATAGAGATTTTGGGTTTCTAATGATTCCCCAAAGCCTTGGAGTGTTATGCTGTGGAATCAAAGTAGCTGAAGAGGGGCTCCTAACAAATCAGATTCAAATCCTAAATGTCTTTGACTCAGCACTCTTTTGTTTGCCCTATGTCTGAATATTCAGATATAATTTTAAATTAATGAGCATGTCCTGTCCATCTCTATAGGCAAGAGATCATTGATAAGGCCTCTGCTGAAGTATAGTTCTGTGGTAACCAAGTAATTACAGGTAAACTTAGCTCTTTTTAGCTAATTCTGTGACATCACCTGCATATCACATTGTTTTTATGGGAAAGTGGAGTCTGTGTTTTCGACTTGTAGGTAAATACAAAAAATATAGTTGGTATGGTGCTAATATCACCCCTTTTCCTTGCCCAGGTTTTGAATCATGTGAGAAATGAGACAGAATATGGCAAATGGAGACAGATATCACTTGCAGTAGGAGCTTATGTTGGAGATTGTGATCTGGGGGCCTCCTTGCTTAAAATATTTATTTATTTATGACTGTGCTGAGTCTTGGTTGCATCGGGTGGCCTCTTCATTGCAGTGCTCGGGCTTCTCTCTAGCTGTGGCCTGCAGGCTCCAGAGCGCATGGCTCTGTAGTTTGGAGCACGTGGGCTCTCTAGTTGAGGCATGTGAACTCAGTAGTTCTGACCCCTGGGCTTAGTTACCCCATAGCATGTGGGATCTCGGTTCCCTGATCAGAGATCAAACCTTGTCCCCTGCATTGCAAGGCAGATTCTTAACCACTAGACCACCAGGTAAGTCCCTGATTTAGGGCTAATATTGAATCCTGACCCTCCCAGTTACCACAGTCCGGAGTACCCAGGTGCTCTCCCAGAAGGGAAAGGCAGGCTCAGAGGTTAGTGGTCCCAGTCTATTCTTCTGAGATAAGTCAGTACACCTCACTTGGGGCAGAGTGAATAAAGGCTCTGAGAGGCCAGAAGCATGGCACTTACTGAGCTGCTCCACATGGAAGGAAATATCAGCAACGAGCAAGAAGCATTTCCCCTCCTGAGGAGGTCTATGATTTGTCTCTGTAGTCCTGGAGTGTTGCCAGCTGGTGTGGCCTGGGTTCAAAAAGGCCTAAGAAAGGATGACTGATTCATGCTTTCAGGACTGCCTGACTTTCTTGTTGCTCATGTTTTGCCAGGGAAGAGTCAGAAAGGCAGGTGCCTAGCAGATCTCCATCTCTTCCTGTGAGGACACACTTTCTTGTGTCCTCAGTAGGGAACTGGAGTAGAAAGCCATGGCAGATATTGACACTGTTGTAGTAGAGTTTCATTAGCAGACATTGGCAGTAGGACTCTGTGTACAGTACTCTCTCGATGTCCTGAACCCAGGAAAAGGTAGAGCAGTGGGCTCTTCTTGTTTACAAAACAGGATTTGAGATGCAGCAGTAATTATGTGACCTCAGGCTACTTTCTTAATTTTCTTAAAATCCTGGTTAGCCTTTTGTAAAGTGAATGTATTATGTAGAAATGCCATGTAAAAATGGTGGAAAGGAAGAACATATTTGTGAGACATATATAAAGAACACTGACAACTCAAAAATAAGGAGACAAACCAGTCCCCTAAAAATGGACAAATGATTTGAAGCAAATATTTTTAAGAGACATGAGTAGCTAATAAGCACATGATAAAAGGCTCCGTATCATTTGTCATCATGAAATGCAAATTAAAACCGAAGTGAGCTACCACTACATACCCTTTAGAATGGCTAATATTATAAAAACTGGTAATAAGTATTTACCCAAGAGAAATGAAAGCATATAACCACACAGAAACTTGTGTATAAATACTCAGAACATGTTTATTTGTAATAGTCAAAAACTGGAAACATGAATGTCCATCAACAGGTGAATAGATAAACCATGGTATGTCCAGCATATCTACACAATGAAATATTGTTCAGAAGTAGGAAAAACCAAACTATTAAATATATACAATAATATGGATGAATCTCAAAACAATCATGCCAAGTCAAAGAAGCTCGATCAAAAAATAAACCCCTCCCAAACCCAGTACTTTTGGCTCCAATATTGTGGCCACCTGGTGCAAAGAGCTGACTCATTGGAAAAGACCCTGATGCTGGGAGGGATTGATGGCAAAAGAAGAAGGGGGCAACAGAGGATGAGATGGTTAGATAGCATCAGTGACTCCATGGACATGAATCTGAGCAAACTCTAGGAGATACTGAAGGACAGGGGAACCTGGTGCATGCTGCAGTCCAGGCGGTCACAAAGAGTTGGACACAACTTAGCGACTGAACAACAGTGACAAACCCACTACGTCTGTATGACTCCATTTGTATAAAATTCTAGAAAATACAAATTAATCTGTAGTGGCAGAAAGCAGATTAGTGGTTACGTTAGACTACAGGCATGGGAAAAGGCTGAACACAAGAAAACTTTTGGGAATTATAAGAACATTTGATATCTTGATTATGCTGATGGTGTCATGGGTGTGTATACATGTCAAAAGGCTTCCCAGGTGGCTCTAGTGGTAAAGAACCTGGCTGTCAGTGCAAGATATGTAAGAGATATGAGTTTAATCTCTGGGTCAGAAAAAGCCCCTGCAGGAGGTCATGGCAACCAGCTCCAGTGTTCTTGCCTGGAGAAGCCCATGAATACAGGAGCCATAGTGTCGCTAAGCGTTGGACATGNTATGCTGATGGTGTCATGGGTGTGTATACATGTCAAAAGGCTTCCCAGGTGGCTCTAGTGGTAAAGAACCTGGCTGTCAGTGCAAGATATGTAAGAGACATGAGTTTAATCTCTGGGTCAGAAAGAGCCCCTGCAGGAGGTCATGGCAACCAGCTCCAGTGTTCTTGCCTGGAGAAGCCCATGAATACAGGAGCCTGGTGAGGTACAGTCCATAGTGTCGCTAAGCGTTGGACACGACTGAAAACAAGTTAGCCTGTACACGCACACATGTCAAAGCTTTAAACATGTTCCATTTACATAAAGTATACCTCAATAAAATTGTAAAAGAAAGCAGAAAGAAGTAGGGAAGGAGGAAGAACTGATACACAGTAATACGGATGAATTTCACAGTGTGCTGAGGGAGAGAAGCCAGACACTCAAATAGCACATATCTTATGACTCCATTTATACACATTTCCAGAAAAGTCAAACTAATCTCCAGTGACAGAAAGCAGGTCTGTACCTGCCTGGGCTAGAGGGTGGAGAAAAGAATGGACTGCAAAAGGGCAAGAGTAAACTTTTAGATGTGACAGAAACGTTCTGTATCTTGATTGTAATAGTGGTTTCACATAAACATACATCTATCAAAGCTCATTGAGTTTTATACTTTAAATAGATTCATGTATTGAAGTAAATTATATCTACCTCAATAAAGTGAGTTTAAAAAGAATTTCAAAACGCCTTTGTTTAACTCTTGCTTCCAGGAATCTTTCAAGCTGAGAATAACACAAAACATATGAGCCTGAGAGGTATCTTTGCTTGGGAGAAATACTTAAATGGGCCTCTCAGCTGTGTAAGAGTTAATCCCAAATCCTATTCCTGATTGAAGACTTTGGGGACAGCAGGGAACTCACCTGCTGTGTAATAACATAAAAATTTTTGCTTTCACTAAGGTTAGAGTTAACATTCTGGCTAATATTCACGAGGTGTTACTGGCTTCATTCCTCTACCTGGGGCTAAATTGCAAAGGGAATTGGGGTCCTCGACTTTTAAAGATGGAGGATTGGCTTAAAAAGACCCTCATCCAGGACTTCCCTGATGGTCCAGTGGCTAAGACTCTGTGCTTCCAATGCAGGGGCCCAAGTTCGATCCCTGGTCATAAAACTAGATCCCACATGCCACAACTGAGTTTGAAAACCACAACTAAAGATCCCACGTGCCACATTCCATGTGTCACAACTAAGACCTGACACAGCCAAATATATATATATATATATTTTTTTTTAAGAGTTAGCAAAGTTTAAAACAAAAAAAAAAGACTTTCATCCAAGAGATAAACTGGTTCCTGAAACATGAGAGGTCAGGGGCTAAGGAACAAGAGGTGAGTAGGGGACCTTCGAGGGGGGACGTGGCTTGTGAACAAGCAAGAGTCACAATATCAAGTAACCTTTTTTGAGTTATTCTCTTTCCCTCCTTGACATGTCACCCACAAGCTCTCAGTAAAGTTAAATGCTACAACATAATATTAACTGCTTTTGAGAACATTAGTGGGGGACCATGTCCAGTTATAGTGATATGTGGGGAGCCAGGGAAACTTGGAGACATGAATACACAGTTGTTGGAAGCAGTCATCAAAGACACCCACAGTAGTGATCCATAGCAAAAGGTGATAAAAGCTCAGCAACTAACAGCCTGGGAAAACACATGAGGACATCTCAGGGATTCTCAGAACTACAGCTGGAGGAAACTGGATTTCCTGCACTCCATCGCAGCACGAGGGGCCCAGACTCTCTTACTGGGTGTTTAGAGGAATGGTGACCTCCTAAAATGTGATAACTTGGGGATGTTTGGGATATAAAGACATTAATGTTCCCCCCTCCACCCCATAATCTCCCAAGGACGTTTGAATGGACTGTCCTGAGTTATTTTGGACTATGAGACAGAAAAAATAATCCATAAGGTTTGGTTCATAATAGCTCGAGAGAGACCTACGTTATGCGACCAAACCCTAACTAGTAATTGCCTCTGTTGGGTTTGACGTCAGTTGATGACTGGACTTTGGACCAGAGAGAGAGTTTAAAAGAAAGATAGCTGGAGGCAAATCATTTCCTTCCTGGATTACCTGGCGAGAACATCCAAAATGAAAGCCTTCACTCACCTCGCTCTTCTTGCCTTTCTTTTTCAAGCCTTAGGTAAGAAACACTTAAATTTTTTTTCATTCCTTTAATCATATTTGTTGTCTTTGAGATAGAATCAGCAGGCTTAAGCTACTAGTTCCCACCGCCCCATTAGGTGGACTGTGTTGTGGATGAAATTTCCTAGGGGCTCAAAGGCACAAGGCATTTCAGTCTGTGATGAAGGCAGATAGAACAGTAGTGAAAAGAAATTTCTGGACTAGGATTTGGGGTTCAGAGAGCCTGAGATTTGCCTTGAAAGTCCTGAGGCCAGACAAGAGCAATTTAGTAGTTCCAAGGGCTCATTGCCCTAGAATGTCCTTCTCTTTAACCCCCAAATGTCATTTGGGTCCTAACACAGAGCATGCTGCTAAGTCACTTCAGTCGTATCCGACTCTGTGCGACCCCATAGACGGCAGCCCACCAGGCTCCCCCGTCCCTGGGATTCTCCAGGTGAGAGCACTGGAGTGGGTTGCCGTTTCCTTCTCCAATGCATGAAAGTGAAAAGTGAAAGTGAAGTTGCTCGGTCGTGGCCGACTCTTAGCGACCCCATGGACTGCAGCCTACCAGGCCCCTCCGTCCATGGGATTTTCCAGGCAAGAGTACTGGAGTGAGGTGCCATTGCCTTCTCCGAATACAGAGCATGGACCTGGTTTAATCCCTGAATGTGGCATGAAGTTTTCTGCCCCTTATACTTGGGAATTAGCGTTTGCCTCTGGGCAAATCCCTTAGTCCTCTGAGTATTGGTGGCACTTCTGTCAAATGCTGATGCTAGTATCTGTTCCACAGGCACAGCTGGGCACAGGGAAGCCCTTGATAAATGAGGATAGCAGCAGGAGCAAGGTAGCAGCAGTCAAAATAGCCAGCTGGTCAACCGTTCTCTTGTTCCTGAAAGGACACTTGCTTATGACTGACTGGTTAAACCAGGCCTTGTTCAAGGTGAAGAGCCAGATTCTACCATCCAGGGGTGTCCAGACCCAAGGGGAAATCTGGTAGCATCTTCAGCAGTTTTCTATATCCAAAGGTTTAGGAATAGCTTCCTCACTAAAACTTTTCTTTTAATTATTTCTTTTAAACTGACCATCATTTTCAGAGCTCTTGGAAACAATTAAGGGTTCTAGAAAAGTGATTATGGGATCACTAAGAGTTTACTGGCTCAGAGGTTAAAACGTCTGCCTGCAATGCAGGAGACCTGGGTTCGATCCCTGGGTCTACTTTATGTGTCCAGGGATTCCTAAGAGTGGAAAAAAATGACTTTGATGATTACCATAGCCCTTAGGGCAAAGATCATCTTTATTCATCTTACTCTTTAAAAAGTTTCTGTGTCTAGAATTAAGAATTGGGTACACATCACTAGAAAACATCTTGAAAGAAGTTTGATACATTAAATACCTTAATGGGAGTATTTTTCATCATTGTTTAAACATACCCCCTTCTCTACCATCCCTCAACTAATATGTCCTGTAATGGAAAATTGGGGTAATTCCCATGAACAGTAAGTTCAAAAAGGAAGCCACTTATAGGTGGTAAACAGCGTCCCCTGGTGGCATTTTCAATTGTCCTCACTGAGAATTATTCTGAGGAATATTAAACTCAGGTCAACAGTTCTGCAACTATAGACATAAATGATTACATCTCATAATAATATGTTGATATTAATATATAATTATATTTCACATTATATTAATAAATTATAATTAATAACAATGAATACAATAATTGTGGGCTTAATAGAAATGGCTTTCCTGGTGGTTCAGACGGTAAAGCATCTGCCTGCAATGCGGGAGACTCGGGTTCGATTCCTGGGTCGGAAAGATCCCCTGGAGAAGGAAATGGCAATCCACTCCAGAACTCTTGCCTAGAAAATCCCACGGACGGAGGAGCCTGATAGGCTACAGTCTGTGGAGTAGCAAAGAGTCAGACACTACTGAGGGACTTCACTTTCACTTTCATATTTTTCTAACCAGCTGAGCTAACAGGCCAACTGCCATCATCATACTTTTCAGTAACTTTTTTTTTTTTTTGCCATGATGCTCAGCTTGTAGGATCTCAGTTCCATGGTCAGGACTGGAACCCAGGCCACGGCAGTGAAAGCCCAGAATCCTAATCACTAGGCCACCCACCAGAGAACTCCCCAGGAACAGTGTTCCAGTTTTGTCTGTTCAATTTTTAATTTCATTTATGTCAGTTTTTTTAAAGAAGTGGTCATGTATTTTTATTTTTAATATAGTCCACTGCATTTATTTTTCAGGAAAAAATGAGTTAGGTACTAATTAGTATTAAATGATAGCAACTGCCATTATATGTTCAGCGTTTTGTTTTCTGAAACTTGGTATCTTTATTCTTCCAGCCATGAGCCAAAACAGTGTAACCTCAAGTGCCTCTTCAGCCACAGATATTAAAGCTACAACCCCCACCACCACAGGTACACCTACCACCACAGAGACTACAACCCCCACCACCACAGGCCCACCTACCACCACAGAGACTACAACCCCCACCGCCACAGGCCCACCTACCACCACAGAGACTACAACCCCCACCGCCACAGGCCCACCTACCACCACAGAGACTACAACCCCCACCGCCACAGGCCCACCTACCACCACAGAGACTACAACCCCCACCGCCACAGGCCCACCTACCACCACAGAGACTACAACCCCCACCGCCACAGGCCCACCTACCACCACAGAGACTACAACCCCCACCGCCACAGGCCCACCTACCACCACAGAGACTACAACCCCCACCGCCACAGGCCCACCTACCACCACAGAGACTACAACCCCCACCGCCACAGGCCCACCTACCACCACAGAGACTACAACCCCCACCGCCACAGGCCCACCTACCACCACAGAGACTACAACCCCCACCGCCACAGGCCCACCTACCACCACAGAGACTACAACCCCCACCGCCACAGGCCCACCTACCACCACAGAGACTACAACCCCCACCGCCACAGGCCCACCTACCACCACAGAGACTACAACCCCCACCGCCACAGGCCCACCTACCACCACAGAGACTACAACCCCCACCGCCACAGGCCCACCTACCACCACAGAGACTACAACCCCCACCGCCACAGGCCCACCTACCACCACAGAGACTACAACCCCCACCGCCACAGGCCCACCTACCACCACAGAGACTACAACCCCCACCGCCACAGGCCCACCTACCACCACAGAGACTACAACCCCCACCGCCACAGGCCCACCTACCACCACAGAGACTACAACCCCCACCGCCACAGGCCCACCTACCACCACAGAGACTACAACCCCCACCGCCACAGGCCCACCTACCACCACAGAGACTACAACCCCCACCGCCACAGGCCCACCTACCACCACAGAGACTACAACCCCCACCGCCACAGGCCCACCTACCACCACAGAGACTACAACCCCCACCGCCACAGGCCCACCTACCACCACAGAGACTACAACCCCCACCGCCACAGGCCCACCTACCACCACAGAGACTACAACCCCCACCGCCACAGGCCCACCTACCACCACAGAGACTACAACCCCCACCGCCACAGGCCCACCTACCACCACAGAGACTACAACCCCCACCGCCACAGGCCCACCTACCACCACAGAGACTACAACCCCCACCGCCACAGGCCCACCTACCACCACAGAGACTACAACCCCCACCGCCACAGGCCCACCTACCACCACAGAGACTACAACCCCCACCGCCACAGGCCCACCTACCACCACAGAGACTACAACCCCCACCGCCACAGGCCCACCTACCACCACAGAGACTACAACCCCCACCGCCACAGGCCCACCTACCACCACAGAGACTACAACCCCCACCGCCACAGGCCCACCTACCACCACAGAGACTACAACCCCCACCGCCACAGGCCCACCTACCACCACAGAGACTACAACCCCCACCGCCACAGGCCCACCTACCACCACAGAGACTACAACCCCCACCGCCACAGGCCCACCTACCACCACAGAGACTACAACCCCCACCGCCACAGGCCCACCTACCACCACAGAGACTACAACCCCCACCGCCACAGGCCCACCTACCACCACAGAGACTACAACCCCCACCGCCACAGGCCCACCTACCACCACAGAGACTACAACCCCCACCGCCACAGGCCCACCTACCACCACAGAGACTACAACCCCCACCGCCACAGGCCCACCTACCACCACAGAGACTACAACCCCCACCGCCACAGGCCCACCTACCACCACAGAGACTACAACCCCCACCGCCACAGGCCCACCTACCACCACAGAGACTACAACCCCCACCGCCACAGGCCCACCTACCACCACAGAGACTACAACCCCCACCGCCACAGGCCCACCTACCACCACAGAGACTACAACCCCCACCGCCACAGGCCCACCTACCACCACAGAGACTACAACCCCCACCGCCACAGGCCCACCTACCACCACAGAGACTACAACCCCCACCGCCACAGGCCCACCTACCACCACAGAGACTACAACCCCCACCGCCACAGGCCCACCTACCACCACAGAGACTACAACCCCCACCGCCACAGGCCCACCTACCACCACAGAGACTACAACCCCCACCGCCACAGGCCCACCTACCACCACAGAGACTACAACCCCCACCGCCACAGGCCCACCTACCACCACAGAGACTACAACCCCCACCGCCACAGGCCCACCTACCACCACAGAGACTACAACCCCCACCGCCACAGGCCCACCTACCACCACAGAGACTACAACCCCCACCGCCACAGGCCCACCTACCACCACAGAGACTACAACCCCCACCGCCACAGGCCCACCTACCACCACAGAGACTACAACCCCCACCGCCACAGGCCCACCTACCACCACAGAGACTACAACCCCCACCGCCACAGGCCCACCTACCACCACAGAGACTACAACCCCCACCGCCACAGGCCCACCTACCACCACAGAGACTACAACCCCCACCGCCACAGGCCCACCTACCACCACAGACAGTACAACTCCTAACATTGGTACGAGTACATCTCCTCCTCCCACAGGGAGTACAACTCCTGCTCCAGCCTTGAATACGTCTACTTCTACCATACATACTCCAGGTAAGAGCAAGTCCCTCAGATCTCCTCACTAAGGAGTCACAGTATTGTGAAGGATGGTAAGTATGTGTGTTCTGCCAGAAAAGGGAAGTGTGTGTAAAGAAACCCAAGGTGTCTTTGGATATAAAACCCTGGAATTAAAAAGTCTGGGTCACACAGGCTAATAGTGATGGCAGAGATGCTAAAAGATTACCTTCAGTTCCATTTTATTCTTTCCTCAACCTACTTGCCAGATGTGGAAAATTTTTTAAACTTGGACTTTGTAAAAGCTACTTTTGCAGCTTCCCTCTCCCTAGGAGATTTTTAGAAATAGTTTCTTTTCTCTGAGTTCAGGTGCTAATAAGCACTGATGAAATCTCTAGCCCCACTACTAGATCCTTGGCCTACTGAAGAAAGGAGCCAGTTCTACCCTGATTCTTCATCAAATGTTATTGAAAACATGTGACATTACCAGAGTCATGATCCAAAGGACAGATGTTTAGGGATACTGTCTAAGAGATGAAGATTGACCTCCGGCCTAAGTTATTGAGACAGAAAACACTTGCTTCTTTTTTCCAAAGTTTGGTACAGAATAGAGGTCAGTAAACTTTGCCAGTGAAGGCAAACTAATAAATATTTTAGGCTTTGTGGGCCATAATAAGATCTGTTAAACAACTATCCCACTCAGCCATAACATCAGAGTAGCCACAGACCATATACACATGAACATGCTGATTGTGTACTGATAAAACTTAGTTTACAAAAACAGAGGAGGACTGGCAAGAATTGGCTTATGAGTCATAGTTTTCCAACCTATGGTCTAAAAGGGTCCTCAAACCTATGTTTAAAGGATCTAGATAAACCCTGTTATTCTCAGTTAGGGAAACTGAGGCTCAGTGAGGACAGCCACTTGCCCAGGGTCAAAGAGCAAGCTGATGTCTTCCTATACATTCTTCTTTTGGCTTCCTCAGTAATCTTGGGTAGATCTAAGAAAGAAAGGATTAAGGAAATGGAGCCCGAGGGTGCACTGAAACCTGCTTCCCCATCTTCTTTCATGTTGGGAACAGCTACACAATCAGCTCTCCTGTAGTCAGGAAAGGGAGCTTGCCTATGCCATTTCTGCTTCCCTAGACCCTCTAGCAGAGTAAGGCAGCCTTCTTGTGTTCTGGCCCTACACTAACTGTGAGGCATGGGCCAAACCAATTCTCTTTTGGCTTCAACATACTCACCTGTAATAAGAGATGATTGAATTAAACAGCCACAAAATCCTTTTCCCACTGTAACATCCTGTGACTTTATTCCTGGCACACAGAAATGTCNCTTCTTCTTCTTCTTCTTCTTCTTCTACTTCTTTGTCTTCTTCTCATCTTGTTCTTGTTGTCCTCCTTCTTCTCCCCTTTTTCTTCTTCTTCTTCTCATCTTTTTCTTTCTTGCTTCATCTACTCATCTTCTTCTCCTTCTTCTTCTTTTCACCTTCTTCTTCTTTTTCTTCTTCTTCTTTTTTACTTCTTCTTCTTCCTCTTCTTCTTCTTCTTCTTGTCACCTTCTTCTTCTTCTCACCTTCCTCTACTTCTTCTCACCTTCTTTTTTTTCTTCTTCTTCTTCTTCTGCTTCTCCCCTTCTTTTTTTTTTTCCTTTTTTTCTTTTTCTTTTCTTCTTTTTTTTCTTCTTTTCTTTTTTTTTTTCTTTTCTTCTTCTTNCTTCTTCTTCTTCTTCTTCTTTTTCTTCTTCTTCTTTTTCTTCTTCTTCTTCTTCTTCATTTTCTTCTTCTTCTCACTTTCTTTTTCTTCTTTTCACCTTCTTCTTCTTGTTCTTACCTTCTTCTTCTTCTCCTCACCTTCTTTTTTTCTTCTTCTTCTCACCTTCTTCCACTTCTTCTCACCTTTCTTTACTTCTTCTCACCTTCTTCTTCTTTTTCTCACATTCAACTTGTTCTTCCTTTTCCTCTTCTTCTACTCACCTTCTTCTTCTTCTTCTTCTCACCTTTTTCTTCTTGTTCTTCTTCTTCTCACCATCTTCTTCTTCTTCTTTTTATTCTTATTCTCACCTTTTTCTCTATCCCACCTTCTTTTTCTTCTCTCCTATTTCTTCTTCTTTTTCTTCTTCTTCTTCCTCATTTTCTTCTTCTTCTTCTCATCTTCTTCTTCTTGATCTTCTCATTCTCACCTTCTTCTTCTAATCAGTTTCTTCTTATTATTCTTCTCACCTTATTTTTCTTCTTATTCTTTTTCTTCTCACCTTCTTCTTCTTCTGCTTCTTCTCTTTTTCTTCTTCTTCTTTTTCTTCTACTCACCTCTTCTTCTTCTCATCTTTTTCTTCTTTTTCGCACCTTCTTCTTCTTCTTCTTCTTCTTCTTCTTCTTCTCACTTTCTTCTCCGTCTTCTCAACTTCTTTTAATTCTACTCGCCTTCTTCTTCTTCTTCTTCTGTTTCTTTATTTTCTGTTTCTTTTTCTTCCTCCCACCTTCTTCTTGTACTTCTTCTTCTCCATGCTTTCTTCTTGTTCTTCTTCTTTTTCTCACCTTCTTGTTTTTCTTCTCACCTTCTTCTACTTCTTCTTATTATTATTCTTCTTTTTCTTCGCAAATTCTTTTTCTTTTTCTCAACGTTTTCTTGTTCTTCTCTTTCTTCTTCTTCTTCTTTTTCTTCTTCTCACGTTCTTCTTCTTCTTTTCGCCTTCTTCTTCTTCTTCTCATCTTCTTCTGTTTCTTCTTCTTCTCATCTTCTTCTTTCTTTTCTACTTCTACTCATCATCTTCTTCTTCTTTCTTCTTCTTCTTCTTCTGCTTCTGCTTCTACCATTCTTCTTCTTCTTCTTTTTCTTCTTCTTCTTTTTCTTCTTCTTCTTCTTCTTCATTTTCTTCTTCTTCTCACTTTCTTTTTCTTCTTTTCACCTTCTTCTTCTTGTTCTTACCTTCTTCTTCTTCTCCTCACCTTCTTTTTTTTCTTCTTCTTCTCACCTTCTTCCACTTCTTCTCACCTTTCTTTACTTCTTCTCACCTTCTTCTTCTTTTTCTCACATTCAACTTGTTCTTCCTTTTCCTCTTCTTCTACTCACCTTCTTCTTCTTCTTCTTCTCACCNTCTTGCTTAATATCCCTGTAGTTAGGAATGGTACTCTGAGGTTCAAGGTCCCTTATGGACATGAAATCACCATCCTCCTTCATCTCTTATGGTCTCTTTTCCTGTGGTCTTTTTTGCCTTCAAGTTCACACTGACTGATGCGAATGGAGCCGTTTCCACATCTCGGTTCTATCACACCCTCTGCTTTGGGCTCTAGTTTCACGTGCTTTGTTTCTAACTGGGATGTGCAGTTAACATGTCTTGTAGTGGGAGCTGCTGGTAAGTAGACCGGGGAACTCTTCTTGTGTTGAAGCATATTCATTTTACCTTCATCTTTGAAGTATCATTTCCCTTCATTAGTGTAGAGGTCCTGGTGCACAGTGCCTTCACTCTATAGCATTTGGAAGCGATTGTCCCTGAGGATTGTGGAAAGACCAGACGAGGCTGCTGCCCGGAGGTTCTGCCTGCGTTTCCGCTGGCTCACGTTCAGATTGTCCCTGACTAAGAATCGTTTTCCACTGTTTAGCTGTGGTCCGTCTAAGAATGATCTTCCTTGTGTGAGATTTCCTATTGACCTGCCACACTGAACTTTTTGGGTTGTGGGCTGATGGCCCAAGTCATCTTGGGAAATTGTCGTGTCTGGCATTATTTCTTCAGAGGTTGGCTCTCTCTCTTTGTCCTCTCATTCTAGGACTCTGGATACGTGGATGCTAGGTATGGGACTCTAGCCTATGAGTCCCGCTTTGGCACTTCTGTTCAGTCCTTTGTTTTCGTTTCTCTGGGTATCAGTTTGGATACTTTGTGTAAACCTTTCTTCACGTTTCCTTTTGCTCTGTTTTGTAGCATCTGCTCATCTGTTTGTCCCATTCAGTGAGTTTTCATTTTCAGATATTTTGTGTTTCTGTCTTAGGATGTTCATTTCTTTCTCCTTCTGGAGGTTGTAATGTCTTCTAGGTTCCTTTGCCTGGTCTAATCAAGTTGATGACAGCCCTATTAACAGAAGGAAAACCAATTTTATTTTGTATGTATGGAGGCCCCACAGCTATAGGACCTAAGAAGCAATCACAGGAAGCTGTTTATGTAACCTTTTAGATGAAGAATTAATTTTTGAGAAAAATTTATTAGAAAAGGATTTTTCTTTGTGATACCACATTAATGAAGAAGTTGCAAAGTTTGTTTATGCCCCTGTTCAGTCTCAGTATCTCCCTGTCTTCGACCATAAGGATGCTCTCCAATCCTCCTCACATAGGTGGAATACCTTCCCCTGGGAGTTTTGCCTCTTTCTTTCAGGGGAACAAAGTAGGCTCAGAGCATGTCCTCTTGTACTAGGTGTTTCTTCAGTTCAGTTCACTCACTCAGTTGTGTCTGACTCTGTGATGTCAGGCCTCCCTGTCCATCACCAACTCCTGGAGTTCACTCAGACTCACGTCCATCGAGTCAGTGATGCCATCCAGCCATCTGTCGTCCCCTTCTCCTGCCCCCAATCCCTCCCAGCAACAGAGGCTTTTCCAATGAGTCAACTCTTCACATGAGGTGGCCAAAGTACTGGAGTTTCACCTTTAGCATCATTCCTTCCAAATGAATCCCAGGACTGATCTCCTTCAGAATGGACTGGTTGGATCTCCTTGCAGTCCAAGGGACTCTCAAGAGTCTTCTCCAACACCACAGTTCAAAAGCATCAATTCTTTGGCGCTCAGCTTCCCTCACAGTCCAACATTCACACCCATACATGACCACTGGAAAAAACCATAGCCTTGATTGACCTTTGTTGGCAAATTAATGTCTCTGCTTTTTAATGTGCTGTCTAGTTTGGTGTTTCTTAAGTCATATTAAACCAAAGTAATCATTATGCAGAGTTGGTGTATTTTCTTGAGGCCTGCCTCGAGCCCTCTTAGTGTCCTCTTCACCTTTACCTGGAATGTTCACACGTTAAAGCTCGGGTGGTAGGTCTCCTCATTTTTCATTAAATTACGCTCTTAGTCTTGAACAGAGGTCAGGTAAGTAATTGTGTCTCATTCTAGGATGCAGTGATGCAGCTGGCGTTCTAAGTTAGCCGTACGTTGTGGGAGAAGCTGGGTATTTAATGAGATATTGCCTTGGAAACAAAAGGAAGTAACACTGAATGATGGGAGCCAGTGATAAACCAGTTTCTGAGTGTTGACGGTGGCCAGTATAGCAGAGCTCTCATATCAGATTTGAAGTGTTTACCTGGAGGGCAGGTGATGGCAAATTGACAGATTTTTCTGGTTTGCAGTTTTAAGGTCTTGAGTGATGATCCTGAGTGGCCCACATGCCAACAGACACAATGACTGTCTATACATGAGCTGCTGTGGTAATTGCTGAAAAGTTTAGACAGAGTTGTCCACCTGTATTGCATGGCTTTCAGAAAAGGGCAGCGTTAGCTCTTTTTTTTTTTTAAATAAGTTATAATGTACATTTATTTTTTATTTTTTAATTTTATTTTTACTTTATTCTACTTTACAATACTGTATTGGTTTTGCCATACACTGACATTTATCAGCCACAGGTGTACACGAGCTTTAATGACCGGAAATCAACAGGGTGGGAGGAAAACGGGAAATTTTAGTTTGGAAGGGTGTAGCCAAATTTTGAGGGAACAGGACTAGAATAATGCAGGGTTTAGTCCAGTTCACAGTTCAGAAACATAACCTAAAAGGTAGACAGCAGAAGTAGAACCTGATATTCATTCAGCGATATTACCAAAACAATTTTTCTCTCCTCACTTACTCCCATTGCTGTTGGAGACAACCATAGTGAGACTGCGTTTGCCAGTTAGTCTAGTTGCAATCAACTTGGCTTGATCATTCCAATGAGTGCAACAAGACTAGAGGTTGACCATGTAGAATTTGAAACACTGTTTGCTTTAACTTTCCATGAGGAATGACTGATTGGACTTCTAAAGCTCGCTCGAGGCTGAGGAGCCAGTTCAGATATTTGCCATCAGATATTGTCTGCAATACCTAAGGTTTGGGTGAGTTTGTCCTTTCTCAAGGGTCCCAGACCATCCTGAGGTTCCTGTGCTTGTCAGGAAGTGACCTTCCTTAGTGAGCTGGGAATACTGCCAGAAGCCTATAATCAAGCTGGGTCTGTGCTCAGTCACTCTGAAACGGGTGACTCTTTGCAGTCCTGTGGACTGTGGCCCACCAGGCTCCTGTGTTCATGGAATTTCCCAGGCAAGAATAGTGAAGTGGGTTGTCATTTCCTTCTCTAGGAGATCGTCCTGACTCAGGAATCAAACACACATCTCCTGCATTGGCAGGTGGATTCTTGTCCTCTGAGCCACCAAGGAAGCCTCATGATCATCTCTAGTTCCATCTGTCTCTATTGCTGAAGAGGGCATTATTTAGCTCTTTTTATGGCTGAGTAATGTTGCATCATCTTTTTCACCTCTTCCTTTGTCAATGGACACTTAGGCTGCTTCCATGTCTTAGCTATTGTAAATAATGCAGCAGTAATCATTAGGGTACGTGTGTTTCTTTGTGGCACCCCACTCTAGTACTTTTGCCTGGAAAATCCCATGGCCGGAGGAGCCTGGTAGGCTGCAGTCCATGGGGTAGCTAAGAGGCAGACATGACTGAGCGACTTCACTTTTACTTTTCCCTTTCAATCATTGGAGAAGGAAATGGCAACCCACTCCAGTGTTCTTGCCTGGAGAATCCCTGGAACGAAGGAGCCTGGTGGACTGCCCTCTATGGGGTCGCACAGAGTCAGAAACGACTGAAGTGACTTAGCAGCAAGATCTATGTCCAGAAGGGAGATTGCAGAATGATATGCAGCTGTGATATTCTCTGTTTAAGGAACCTCCATTCTGCTCTCCCGAGTGGCTGGGCCAATTTACATTCCCATCAACAGTGCAGGAGGCTTCCATTTTCTCCACACCCTCCCCAGCATGTATTATTTGTAGATATTTGTATGATGGCCCTTCTGACGAGTGTGACGTAATATTTCTTCACTACAGTTTTGGTTTACACTTCTCTAATAATTAGTGATATTGAACATCTTTCATGTGCCTTTTGGTCACCTTAATTTTTTTTTTTGATAAATACCTATATGGGTCTTCAACCCATTTTTCATTTTTTTAATATCTATATTGTGATGTTGATTCTGTTTGCACATTTTGGAGACTAACCCATTGTCTGTCTCATTAGTTGCAAATGTTTTCTCCCATTCTCTAGATTGTCTTTTCGTTTTGTTTATGGCTTCAGTTGCCGCGCAAAAGCTTTTAAGTTTAATTTGGCCTGGTTTGTTTAATTTTGTTTTTATTTCATTAGTGGACAGATCCACAAGGTATCGCTGTGATTGATGTCAAAAGTGTCCTGCTTGTGTTTTCTTCTGGAATTTTTATAATGTCCGGTCTTATATTTAGGTCATGAATACATTTTGAATTTATGTTGGTATATGGTATGAGAAAATGTTCTAACTCCATTCTTTTACGTGTAACTGTCCCGTTTACCCAGCACTGCTTAGGCAGTAGACTGTCTTTTCTCCATTTTATATTCTTGCCTCTTTCACTGTACATTAATTTACCGTAGGCGCATGGTTTTATTTCAGGATTTTCATCCTTTTCCACTGATCCATATTTCTCTTTTTCTGCCAGTACCTTACTCTTTCTGAGGACTGTAGCTTGAAGTATGGCTACAGTCTGGGAGTATGGGAAGTCTGGAAGTGTGATTCCTAGAGCTCCACTATTCTTTCTGAAGATTGATTTGGCTGTTCCAGAAGTTTTATATTTCCATGCAGATTTCAAACATTTTTTGTTCTAGTTCTCTGAGAAATACCATTAGTAATTTTCTAGGGGTTGTACTGAATACATGAATGGTTCTGGGTATGAGAGTCAATTTGACAATATTGATTCCTCCAAAGCAAGAACTTGGTCATATCTTTCCATCTATTTGTGTCATCTTTGATTTCTTCCATCAGCGTCTTACAGTTTTCAAAGCAGAGGTCTTTTTGTCTCTTTAGATATGTTTATTCCTAGGATTTTCATTCTCATTTTTCTCATTGTTATTTTATTATATATTTTTGACTGTACAAAGTCTTATTTCCTGTGCAGACGTTTCTCTAGTTGCATCAAGGGGGGCTACTCTCTAGTCCTGGTACGTGGGCTTCTCATTACACTGGCATCTGTTCTTACAGAGCTTGGGCCCTTGGTCTGGAGGAGTTGAGTAGTTGCCGCTCCTGGTCGCTCGATCACAGGCTCAGTAACTGTGGCACACACAGGCTTAGCTGTTCTGAGGCATGTGGGATCTTCCTGGACCTGGGATTGAACTGGGGTCTCCTGCATAGGCAGGTGGACCTTTTACTCCATAAGCCACCAGGGAAGCCTTGGTGTGTCATTGTCTTTTTTTTTGTTTTAACTTTTTTAATTAAAGGATAATAGCTTTACAGAATTTGGCTGTTTTCTGTCAAACCTCAACATGAATCAGCCGTCAGTTTACATATATCCCCTCCCTTTTGAAACTCTCTCCCATCTCCCTCCTTATCCAACCCCTCTAGGTTGATACAGAGCTCCTGTTTGAGTTTACTGAGCCATACAGCAAATTCCAGTTGGCTGATGATTTCACATATGGTAATGTAAGTTTCCATGTTACTCTTTCCATACATCTCACCCTCTTCTCTCCCAATGTCCATAAGTCTATTCTATGTCTGCTATTCTATTCATAAGTCTATTCTATGTCTGCTTCTCCGTTGATGCCCTATAAATAAGTTCTTCAGTACCATTTTTCTAGATTCTTTGTATATGTGTTAGGATATGATACTTATCTCTTTCTGACTTCACTCTGTATAATAGATTCTAAGTTCATCCACCTCATCAGAACTGACTCAAATGTGTTCTTTTAATGGCTGGATAATATTCCACTGTGTATATGTACCACAACTTCTTTATCCATTCATCTGTCGATGGACATCTAGGTTGCTTCCATGTTCTAGTATTGTAAATAGTGTTGCAGTGAACAATGGGATACATGTGTCTGTTTCAATTTTGGTTTCCTCAGGATTTACTCCTGAGGAAGGAGTGGCATTGCTGGGTCATATAGTGGCTTCATTCCTAGTTTTTTAAGGAATCTCCATACTGTCTTTCATAGTGGCTGTACCAATTTACATTCCCACCAACAGTGCAAGAGCATTCCCTTTT
>SJYW01011967.1:74041-93016 GCA_006410735.1 Raphicerus campestris
TGAGCAGCCCGTGCAGGGCAATGGCTCTGACCCCCTCCTCAGTCTTGGTCCTCTGCACCTGCTGCTTTGGCCCAAATTCACCTCGAGTGGGAGGACCTTTGGCCATAAGCAGGTTGAGGCCCAGCCATCCCTGAGAGAGCATGCGTGAAGAGAGCCAGGGGCCCAGGGGCAGGACACTGATGGTCCCCACCTGAGGAGCATGGCTGGCTGATGCACAGTCAGCCCCCATCCTGGGCCTCAGCTTGTCCCATGGCAGGTGCCTGTCAGGGGCTGCCCCTGGGTCTCCTCAGGGTGACAGGCAGCAGCAGGCGAGGCATGTCACTCATACAGGAGCCCCTGAGCAGAAAGAGAAAATCCCCTGGTTGACAAGGGAGACAGGACCCTGGGGGCGGGGAGGGAATTTCTGGAAGGACCCTAGACATTGGGAGCTTCAAGGGTACTGATGAGTCCCCACAAGAAAATGTTTCAGATGCAGGCACTCCTGATGCTGGAGGGACTTTCTCTCCAGCAAGTTCTGGTGTGTGGGCTCGGGTGACGAGCCGCAGGGCCTCCCCTTTAGTAATGTGGGGCCATGTGATGCCCAGTTCCCGGGAGACATGATGGCATGTGGTCCATGCTTCCTAGCACAGGCACTGGGCTTCTGGCTTCTTCTCCACTGGTTCCTTTGCTCTTGTCTCCACCCTCTACCTTTGTCTCAGAGCTCATGCAAGTTAGAAGTACCTGAATGGACCATGTTCCAGCTCTTCACACAAGTCAGCCTTGAAGTCGGGACACACAGGGAGTCAGGGGACCCATGTGGAGTGTGAGGGCCATGTGGAGGCAGCCCTGGACCTCTCTGAGCCTCGTGCTCTGCCTGATGGAGAGCAGGAGCTTGTCTTCATCTAGGATGAAGGCTTGAGCGGGGCGAAGCCACTGTGTGTGGGAAAGGGTTGCAAGCCCATTACTGCCCAGAGCCATGCTCAACCGAGAGCCAGAGGTGCTGAAAGGTGGGAAGGATGGCCAGGACTCGTGTTGTTCAGATGAGAGACCAGAAGTGGCTACTAGAGCCACACACTTGCTGACTTGTGTCCTGGCCTTCCTCACTTACAGGTTCAAGCCCCCACAGGGATGATGCTTCTCCTTGCCTTCCTTCTCTTCCTGGGATGGCCACTGGGCTTCGTTGAGCCCTGTGAGTATCAGTGCTTCTGTTTCTTGAAGAGGATGAGACTTAATTGGGGTCATTTTAAGGATCTGAATGGAATTTTCGCCATTTTAGCCAGCTGAGATCTCCATCTTAGCAATTGTGCAGTTGGTGAGCCCAGGGTGTCCAGGAGCAGGGGGAGGGTCAGGGCGGAGGTAGGCTCCCCTAAGGACCAGTGGACGCAGGGGCCACAGGGTGGGCGCAGGGGAGTCTCTGACTGTGGCCCTTCCTCATTGGAACAGGCGGGCATGGCTGGGTGCAGGGAACTCAGGGAGGCTTTGGCCCCTTAAGACTACAGGCTCTGTGTGAAAAGGTGGGTCCATCAGCAGAGCAGAGGTTCACACACCTGGCAGCTGGGAGCTTCCTGAGAACCTGTCTTTGAGAAGAAAACTCCTGGGTGTACCCTGCATCTGGTGTCCAGGAAGCTCGTGTTGCCCAGGCTCAGAGCCCACTGAGGACTGAGCTGTGCCCCCTCAGGGAGTCCTGAGGCTGAGGGAAGGGGCCGGCTGCTGGGCAGATGCAGTGAGTGGCAGCGAAGGAGACTCTGCTCTGCTCTCTTTTATCTAGGGACCTTTAATGTCCAATGCCATGAGTGTGTGGTGAAAAACACCTTCCATTGTCCAGTTCTTAGAAGGTGTCTTTATCATATTAGGCACTGTTTTACTGTCTCCATGCGTAAGTACCAGATTACCTTGTTACTGTTAAACGAGGCACCCCGCCTAGGAAGTTTCAGGGGATAGGGCCACTCTTTTCTCTTTCTGTACCCATTCTGAGAGCATGTTTCTAGGACGAGGCTCAGCCCCAGAGACACATAGCCTGCCACATGGGCCCCTGTGTCCACAGCTGTCCTGCCGTGTCTCCAGGGGCTGGAAGGACTGATGCCACTCAAGGCCTCCACTCCTTGGCCATCCCTGGTCAAGTAGGTAGATTCCCCAGTGCAGCTTATGCAGTTCCTTATTTCGCACAGGAGCGTGGTCCTCTGGCTAGGTTTTCCAACAAAGCAGGCCCAGAACGTGGATGCACCTTAGATCCCTCAGGAAAGTGCTTACCACACAAGGAGCTGATGTAGAAGAGCCATGGCGACTGCAGATTATCAGCAGAAAGCCATACTATAGGGGCTTTTTTGTTGAGGGTCTGTGTGATCTTTGGGACATCAGCAAAAACATATTTCCTGGTCTCCATTCATTTCTGGGTCCCTAGATTCCTTATGACAAATAATGAACAGATAACAAACAAATAATAAACTCCTTTGTATAGCTTCCTTATAAGGGACTGTAAAATTACTTAGGGAGGCCAGATGCCTAGATGAGATGGCAGTGTAGATGGAAAATCATCTCCAGGTGAAGTTGTTCATGGAGTAATGAAAATTTTAGTAGACTTGAATATTCTTGCTTACTTGAGAAGTTTAGACTTACCTGGCTGCCCAGTGTTAAGAATCAACCTTTCAATGCATGGGACATGGATCCATTCCTGGTTGGGGAACTGAGATCCCACCTGTGGCAGCACAGTTAAGGCCTTCTTCTAGAATTACTGACCCCTCATGCTCTGGATTGAAGAAGGAAATGGCAACCCACTCCAGTGTTCTTTTCTGGAGAATCCCAGGGATGGGGGAGCCTGGTGGGCTGCTGTCTATGGGGTCACACAGAGTCGGACACAACTGAAGTGAGTTAGCAGCAGCTTAGCATGCTCTGAAGCCCGTGGGCCACAAGGAGAGAGAAGCCTGGGTGCCGCAAGGAAAGCTCCCACATGCTGCATCTAAGACCTGATGAAGCCAAAACTATGGAATACATACACGTTTTTCAAAAGAACTTAAGGCCCTGTAACAAATAAAGAGGAACCGGATATCAAATTGCCAACATTCATTTAATCATTGAAAAATTAGTGTTCCAGAAAAACATCTACTTCTGGTTTCTTGACTATGCCAAAGCCTTTGACTGTGTGGATCACAGCAAACTGTGTAAAATTCTTAAAGAGATGGGACTACCAGACCATCTGACCTGCCTCTTGAGAAATCTGTATGCAGGTCAAGAAGCAACCGTTAGAACTGGACATGGGACAACAGACTGATTCCAAATTGGGAAAGGAATATGTCAAGGCTGTATATTGTCACTCTGCTCATTTAACTTCTATGCTGAGTACATCATGAGAAACTCTGTGGTGGATGAAGCACAAGCTGAAATCAAGATTGCTGGGAGAAATATCAATAACCTCAGATACCCAGATGACACCACCATTATGGCAGAAAGTAAAGAAGAACTAAAGAGCCTCTTGATGAGAGTGAAAGAGGAGAGTGAAAAAGCTGGCTGAAAACTCAGCATTCAGAAAACGAAGATCATGGCATCTGGTCCCATCACTTCATGGCAAACAGATGAGGAAACAATGGAAACAGGGAAAGACTTTATTTTGGGGGGCTCCAAAATCACTGCAGATGGTGACTGCAGCCATGAAAGTAAAAGATGCTTGCTCCTTGGAAGAAAAGGTATGACAAACCTAGGCAGCATATTAAAAAGCAGAGACATTACTTTGCCAACAAAGGTCCATCTAGTCAAGGCTATGGTTTTCCCAGTGGTCATGTACGGATGTGAGTCATGTATGGACTCTAAAGAAAGCTGAGTGCCAAAAAATTGATGCTTTCAAACTGTGGTGTTGGAGAAGACTCTTGAGAGTCCCTTGGATTGCAAAGAGATCCAACCAGTCAATCCTAAAGGAAATCAGTCCTGAATATTCATTGGAAGAACTGATGTTGAAGCTGAAACTCCATTACTTTGGCCACCTGATGTGAAGAGCTGACTCATTTGAAAAGACCCTGATGCTAGAAAATATTGAAAGCGGGAGGAGAAGGGGACAACAGAGGATGAGATGGTTGGATAGCATCACTGACTCAGTGGACATGAGTTTGAGTAAACTTCAGGAGTTGGTGATGGACCGGGAAGCCTGGCGTGCTGCAGTCCAGGGGGGCACAAAGAGTTGGACATGACTGAGCGACTGAACTGAACTGAACTGAACTGATAAAAGTCAACATTCAGCACAGGAAATTATTCTGATAAAACACAGAATTTTGTTTGTTGGATGGATTACAGATTCCTCACATGGTAAATAATGTTCTTTTACAAACCAATAAATGAATAAACTGAGAAAATGTTATCTTTTTAACAGAGGAAAAACCAACTTCTAGTTTTACATTAGTGTACTACTGATACAAAAGTTCACTTTAAATGTTATAAATAAACCCATCCATCCTTACTAGCCAGCTTTGACTGTGCAACATAAGATTTCTTTTGTTCTACACAGATAACTGCATAGCATTCTGTTTTGTAACAGTCTGTTCAAATTTACTTACAGTTAAAATAAAATTTAAATCTATCTATATTTACAGCTATACAGTTCCTTTTCTACAAACCTCACATGTTCAGCACTCATCCAAGTTCTGTCTTATATTTCCTCCTCTGTCTGGGACAATTAGACTTATACTGTGGGACAAATTGCTTTTTACTTTCTCTTAAAGCATCTTACTTTCCTTGTGTACGTTTCTTTATCAAAGTCCATCCTACTTTCCATGCATACATTGTATAAGAAATTAATTCCTTTCATCCTTGTTTCTAATAGTTTCATTTATATATATTAATCATTATTTTTAACCTTGTAACTTTTATTGTACAGAGAAAATTAGGGAGTAGACAATTGTGAACTGGCCATCATACACTAGTCTTCTGTAGTCGGCTAGCAAATTTCATGACCATACATACTATCTCACAAGTTTTATAGGTCAATGCTTCTTCACAGTGCAATTATTCAGTGAAGCAAAAATTATTTAATAACAATAAGTATATATATATAACACTTCTATAGTAAAGCAAGAAGTCAAAGTATAGCAAACGTAAGCTTAAATCTTAATATTTCAGCAGTTTCTGCATAAAAATAATCTGAGTATGTAATGAATATCTATTACTTAATTCAGCATGAGTCTAAAATTCCAAAGTGCCAAAAAGATTTTGGAAACTTTTTAAAGCAGACATTCTATAAAACATAATAATTGTTGAAAAAGTTAATTCATAAAATTTTATTTTATTTACATCAACTTAATACATGTGGTACTGACAAATATAATTGAAGTAATCATAAAAATATCATAAGATATTAAACTAAGCTCACCGTCAACTCAATTAATTTTTCTGTTAACCATTTTTACAGCACATGCATGTTAGACAAGTACCTCCAAAATCTCCAAAACAGAAAAAAGTTAAATGTAAAATATATATATTTTTGTTTTACTGCTGCATTTGATATACATGAACTAATGGACATCAGGAAATTCATTTTTAAAAACTAATTTCATTTATTTTTGGCTGTGCTGGGTCCTTGTTGCTGCGTGGGCTTTTCCCTAGTGGGGGCTACTATAGTTGCAGCGTGCGGGCTTCTCACGGCGGTGGCTTCTTTCATTGTGGAGCAGAGGCTCTAGGCATATGGGCTGCAGTAGTTTTTGCTCCAATGGGCTCAACAGATGTGGCTCACAGGCTTAGTTGCTCCATGGTGTGTGGGATCTCCCCAGACCAGGAATCGAACCCATGTTCCTGCACTGGCGAGCAGATTCTTTTCCACTGAGCCACCAGGGAGGCCCAAGTAATTCATTTTTAGTACATCTTTACTTTGTACATTTGTTGAATTTATAATTTTTATAATCTTAAACATCTAGTAGGCACAACACTGGCTTGTGCTGTGCTGTGCTTAGTCGCTCAGTTGTGTCCAACTTTTTGCAACCCCATGGACTTTAGCCAGCCAGGCTTCTCTGTCCAAGGGGATTCTCCAGGCAAGAATACTGGAATGTGTTGCCATGCCTTCCTCAACATTAGCTTATTTGACTAGTAAATCTATATAGAATAAAAATGTATGCTCATGTGAACCTTAATACTGATAACTCGGATGACACAGCTATTTTTTCTTTTTCAAGTGAACCAACAATATCAAACTTGTCTTTTTTACCTAAGATTTATTCAAATCACATGAATTCAAACAGCATTTGGGTTAGTTTCTATATTTATGAGATTTAGGAATATTTCATTTATGAAATATTTATTCCATTTATTGACCGTATCTCCCCTTTATCTCAGATGGTAAAGAATCTGCCTGCAATTCAGGAGACCCGGGTTCTATCCCTGAGTCGGAAAGATCCTCTGGAGAAGGGAATGGTAACCCATTCCAGTATTCTTGCCTGGAGAATCCCATGGACAGAGGAGCCTGGTGGGCCATAGTCCATGGGGTTGCAAAGAGTCGGACTTGATTTAGTGACTAACACTACTGCTACTACTAAGTATCAGTACTTATTTATGTCGAAGTCAATTGTACTAAAGCAAGCTTCTTTATGGAGTTTTATAAATTAATAAAGTAATTTAATAAATAATATCATCTGGAAGTAGGGAAATAACATATATACCCAGGGATCAAACTGCGGTCTCCTGCACTGCAGGCAGGTTCTTTACTCTCTGAGCCACCAGGGAAGTCTCTATATGTAGCATACTATGTACCAAAGCATACAGGAAGATACAAATAGAATCTTTGTGCTTTTATTCTGAAATCCTAGCTATGAATCAGGCATAAACACAGGGATGCAGACTTCACTGGTTATAAAAAGCATTGGCTCTTGTCACCACTTTCTGTTTTTTACATGAATTGTGTTTGTGGCAGATGAGACCATCTGAGGTGAGACCACCTGCTTCCCATGAGGGTTAGAGCTTCCCACCAATGCTTGTGGAAGAGACTTTCAAGATTTTCTTTTGTGTGACATGTAGTCTTAAGGGGCTATGGGCCACATTTTGGTCAAGGTGCTGAGGAAGATCCCAGGCAGCTTCCAGATGCCCCCAGAGCCCCTCTGAGGGGATAAAGCACTCAGTCTGTTTCACCTCCTCAGCTGCAGGGGGTTGTTTTTAGGGCCCCTGGTTCCTTGAGAGCCCCCACTAGAGACAGGCAGCCTAAAATTTGAGCTGCTGTTAAGGAACTAAAGGGCTGGAATGGGAAGGGAAAGATTCAACAGGCAAAGAAAGGGATAAAGGAGGTTAGGGTTTGAAGAGGGATGTATCAGAGGTGTCAAGGAGCCTGAGGGAAGGGAAAAAGAAAAGGAGGTAATGGGAAGGGAGAAGACTTGGATGAGCTCTGTGGGAGACCTTGTGTTTCCCGATGAGGACATTGAGGCTTCACACCATTCTTAGTGAAAGTGAAGGTTTTCACTAATGAAGGATTTGCTAACAGGAGGGCAGTAGACTGATTTGGCACCATAGTGGCCAACCATGTAGCCAGTGGGAGTCTGCAGAGGAAGACAAAAGAGTGAGAATTTCCATGGGGAAGAGAGATGTGAAAGTACAGCGCCAGAGAAGACAGTTCCAGCAGCGTGTCTACAAACAAAGAACAACCTAAATAACAAAGAACCGAATCAAACCAAATGAGACCCCAGTGAGGATTTCCCACGGTCCAACCAATGGTGCCCTCAGTTCATATGTGGAAACCCTAATCTTCAGTCCCTCATAATGTGACTATGTGGAGAGAGGGCTCTTAAAGAAGTATTCAAGGTTAAATGAGGTCATATGGATGGGTCCTAATTGAATCAGAATGATGTCCTCCTAAGAAGGGGCAGTGTGGAAGGACATAGAGACACCAGAGGTGCTTGGGCACAGAAGGATGACCACATGAACAGCATGGCCATCCGCTGGCCAAGGAGAGAAGCATCAGCAGAAAATAACCTGCTAATGCCTTGAACTTGGACTTCCAGGCTCCAGGATGATGAGAAAATAAATTTCTGTTATTTAAGCCACCCAGCCTGGGTGTGGTATTTTGTTATGGTGTCCCTAGAAAATTAATGCCGTACCTTTCAAAGAAAACCTTGGGATCTATCCCAGCCTCAAGAGAATCCTGAGAATCAGACTTTGTCTCCACCCAGTTTTGATAGCCCATCATCCAGAACACCAACTCTCCATCTATATGGACTCACTGTTGGCCCCTCCTGCCGCCATCAGCCAGCAAGGAGTGAGACAAAGGCTCAGGCGCATGTGTGGGGTTGGGGTCCAATGATGCAATGGACTCTTTCAAGTCATGGCACCAGACTGTTAGAGACAAAGTAGTCTGACAGCTGTTTAACTGACAAGAAAGACTATTTAAGAGCTAGACCTCAACTCCTACTATAGTAGAGATGGCTGGGGATTTATATCCAACTATAGGGTGAGGGATCAGAAGATGGAAGCTTCCTGAGCGGAAACATCAAGGGTGAGGATGTTCTTGCCAATGGCAGACTGAGGACTTAGACATGGAAAGTGGAACTTGATCAGATGTCAAGAGTGGGACGAGTCTCACTAAACTTATGCTGTGGATTCTTTGTTAAAATGAGGTGACAGAGACTGAAGACAGGACTGGGGTCAATGTCAAGGCCCAGTTGAGAAGCAGCTCAGAGGAGCCTGGTTTGAGTTTGGGCCAGGAGGGAGTCTTTGTCAGGTGTAAACTGAAAATAAGGGGGTTGAGGCTGGCACAGACTTATGAAGTGATTAAATTTGCTTTTTGGAACTGTCCCTGGGAAAAGAAGGGTGTGGCTACCGCCAGATTTTTTTTTTTTTCNCATCCCTGAGAGAGCATGCGTGAAGAGAGCCAGGGGCCCAGGGGCAGGACACTGATGGTCCCCACCTGAGGAGCATGGCTGGCTGATGCACAGTCAGCCCCCATCCTGGGCCTCAGCTTGTCCCATGGCAGGTGCCTGTCAGGGGCTGCCCCTGGGTCTCCTCAGGGTGACAGGCAGCAGCAGGCGAGGCATGTCACTCATACAGGAGCCCCTGAGCAGAAAGAGAAAATCCCCTGGTTGACAAGGGAGACAGGACCCTGGGGGCGGGGAGGGAATTTCTGGAAGGACCCTAGACATTGGGAGCTTCAAGGGTACTGATGAGTCCCCACAAGAAAATGTTTCAGATGCAGGCACTCCTGATGCTGGAGGGACTTTCTCTCCAGCAAGTTCTGGTGTGTGGGCTCGGGTGACGAGCCGCAGGGCCTCCCCTTTAGTAATGTGGGGCCATGTGATGCCCAGTTCCCGGGAGACATGATGGCATGTGGTCCATGCTTCCTAGCACAGGCACTGGGCTTCTGGCTTCTTCTCCACTGGTTCCTTTGCTCTTGTCTCCACCCTCTACCTTTGTCTCAGAGCTCATGCAAGTTAGAAGTACCTGAATGGACCATGTTCCAGCTCTTCACACAAGTCAGCCTTGAAGTCGGGACACACAGGGAGTCAGGGGACCCATGTGGAGTGTGAGGGCCATGTGGAGGCAGCCCTGGACCTCTCTGAGCCTCGTGCTCTGCCTGATGGAGAGCAGGAGCTTGTCTTCATCTAGGATGAAGGCTTGAGCGGGGCGAAGCCACTGTGTGTGGGAAAGGGTTGCAAGCCCATTACTGCCCAGAGCCATGCTCAACCGAGAGCCAGAGGTGCTGAAAGGTGGGAAGGATGGCCAGGACTCGTGTTGTTCAGATGAGAGACCAGAAGTGGCTACTAGAGCCACACACTTGCTGACTTGTGTCCTGGCCTTCCTCACTTACAGGTTCAAGCCCCCACAGGGATGATGCTTCTCCTTGCCTTCCTTCTCTTCCTGGGATGGCCACTGGGCTTCGTTGAGCCCTGTGAGTATCAGTGCTTCTGTTTCTTGAAGAGGATGAGACTTAATTGGGGTCATTTTAAGGATCTGAATGGAATTTTCGCCATTTTAGCCAGCTGAGATCTCCATCTTAGCAATTGTGCAGTTGGTGAGCCCAGGGTGTCCAGGAGCAGGGGGAGGGTCAGGGCGGAGGTAGGCTCCCCTAAGGACCAGTGGACGCAGGGGCCACAGGGTGGGCGCAGGGGAGTCTCTGACTGTGGCCCTTCCTCATTGGAACAGGCGGGCATGGCTGGGTGCAGGGAACTCAGGGAGGCTTTGGCCCCTTAAGACTACAGGCTCTGTGTGAAAAGGTGGGTCCATCAGCAGAGCAGAGGTTCACACACCTGGCAGCTGGGAGCTTCCTGAGAACCTGTCTTTGAGAAGAAAACTCCTGGGTGTACCCTGCATCTGGTGTCCAGGAAGCTCGTGTTGCCCAGGCTCAGAGCCCACTGAGGACTGAGCTGTGCCCCCTCAGGGAGTCCTGAGGCTGAGGGAAGGGGCCGGCTGCTGGGCAGATGCAGTGAGTGGCAGCGAAGGAGACTCTGCTCTGCTCTCTTTTATCTAGGGACCTTTAATGTCCAATGCCATGAGTGTGTGGTGAAAAACACCTTCCATTGTCCAGTTCTTAGAAGGTGTCTTTATCATATTAGGCACTGTTTTACTGTCTCCATGCGTAAGTACCAGATTACCTTGTTACTGTTAAACGAGGCACCCCGCCTAGGAAGTTTCAGGGGATAGGGCCACTCTTTTCTCTTTCTGTACCCATTCTGAGAGCATGTTTCTAGGACGAGGCTCAGCCCCAGAGACACATAGCCTGCCACATGGGCCCCTGTGTCCACAGCTGTCCTGCCGTGTCTCCAGGGGCTGGAAGGACTGATGCCACTCAAGGCCTCCACTCCTTGGCCATCCCTGGTCAAGTAGGTAGATTCCCCAGTGCAGCTTATGCAGTTCCTTATTTCGCACAGGAGCGTGGTCCTCTGGCTAGGTTTTCCAACAAAGCAGGCCCAGAACGTGGATGCACCTTAGATCCCTCAGGAAAGTGCTTACCACACAAGGAGCTGATGTAGAAGAGCCATGGCGACTGCAGATTATCAGCAGAAAGCCATACTATAGGGGCTTTTTTGTTGAGGGTCTGTGTGATCTTTGGGACATCAGCAAAAACATATTTCCTGGTCTCCATTCATTTCTGGGTCCCTAGATTCCTTATGACAAATAATGAACAGATAACAAACAAATAATAAACTCCTTTGTATAGCTTCCTTATAAGGGACTGTAAAATTACTTAGGGAGGCCAGATGCCTAGATGAGATGGCAGTGTAGATGGAAAATCATCTCCAGGTGAAGTTGTTCATGGAGTAATGAAAATTTTAGTAGACTTGAATATTCTTGCTTACTTGAGAAGTTTAGACTTACCTGGCTGCCCAGTGTTAAGAATCAACCTTTCAATGCATGGGACATGGATCCATTCCTGGTTGGGGAACTGAGATCCCACCTGTGGCAGCACAGTTAAGGCCTTCTTCTAGAATTACTGACCCCTCATGCTCTGGATTGAAGAAGGAAATGGCAACCCACTCCAGTGTTCTTTTCTGGAGAATCCCAGGGATGGGGGAGCCTGGTGGGCTGCTGTCTATGGGGTCACACAGAGTCGGACACAACTGAAGTGAGTTAGCAGCAGCTTAGCATGCTCTGAAGCCCGTGGGCCACAAGGAGAGAGAAGCCTGGGTGCCGCAAGGAAAGCTCCCACATGCTGCATCTAAGACCTGATGAAGCCAAAACTATGGAATACATACACGTTTTTCAAAAGAACTTAAGGCCCTGTAACAAATAAAGAGGAACCGGATATCAAATTGCCAACATTCATTTAATCATTGAAAAATTAGTGTTCCAGAAAAACATCTACTTCTGGTTTCTTGACTATGCCAAAGCCTTTGACTGTGTGGATCACAGCAAACTGTGTAAAATTCTTAAAGAGATGGGACTACCAGACCATCTGACCTGCCTCTTGAGAAATCTGTATGCAGGTCAAGAAGCAACCGTTAGAACTGGACATGGGACAACAGACTGATTCCAAATTGGGAAAGGAATATGTCAAGGCTGTATATTGTCACTCTGCTCATTTAACTTCTATGCTGAGTACATCATGAGAAACTCTGTGGTGGATGAAGCACAAGCTGAAATCAAGATTGCTGGGAGAAATATCAATAACCTCAGATACCCAGATGACACCACCATTATGGCAGAAAGTAAAGAAGAACTAAAGAGCCTCTTGATGAGAGTGAAAGAGGAGAGTGAAAAAGCTGGCTGAAAACTCAGCATTCAGAAAACGAAGATCATGGCATCTGGTCCCATCACTTCATGGCAAACAGATGAGGAAACAATGGAAACAGGGAAAGACTTTATTTTGGGGGGCTCCAAAATCACTGCAGATGGTGACTGCAGCCATGAAAGTAAAAGATGCTTGCTCCTTGGAAGAAAAGGTATGACAAACCTAGGCAGCATATTAAAAAGCAGAGACATTACTTTGCCAACAAAGGTCCATCTAGTCAAGGCTATGGTTTTCCCAGTGGTCATGTACGGATGTGAGTCATGTATGGACTCTAAAGAAAGCTGAGTGCCAAAAAATTGATGCTTTCAAACTGTGGTGTTGGAGAAGACTCTTGAGAGTCCCTTGGATTGCAAAGAGATCCAACCAGTCAATCCTAAAGGAAATCAGTCCTGAATATTCATTGGAAGAACTGATGTTGAAGCTGAAACTCCATTACTTTGGCCACCTGATGTGAAGAGCTGACTCATTTGAAAAGACCCTGATGCTAGAAAATATTGAAAGCGGGAGGAGAAGGGGACAACAGAGGATGAGATGGTTGGATAGCATCACTGACTCAGTGGACATGAGTTTGAGTAAACTTCAGGAGTTGGTGATGGACCGGGAAGCCTGGCGTGCTGCAGTCCAGGGGGGCACAAAGAGTTGGACATGACTGAGCGACTGAACTGAACTGAACTGAACTGATAAAAGTCAACATTCAGCACAGGAAATTATTCTGATAAAACACAGAATTTTGTTTGTTGGATGGATTACAGATTCCTCACATGGTAAATAATGTTCTTTTACAAACCAATAAATGAATAAACTGAGAAAATGTTATCTTTTTAACAGAGGAAAAACCAACTTCTAGTTTTACATTAGTGTACTACTGATACAAAAGTTCACTTTAAATGTTATAAATAAACCCATCCATCCTTACTAGCCAGCTTTGACTGTGCAACATAAGATTTCTTTTGTTCTACACAGATAACTGCATAGCATTCTGTTTTGTAACAGTCTGTTCAAATTTACTTACAGTTAAAATAAAATTTAAATCTATCTATATTTACAGCTATACAGTTCCTTTTCTACAAACCTCACATGTTCAGCACTCATCCAAGTTCTGTCTTATATTTCCTCCTCTGTCTGGGACAATTAGACTTATACTGTGGGACAAATTGCTTTTTACTTTCTCTTAAAGCATCTTACTTTCCTTGTGTACGTTTCTTTATCAAAGTCCATCCTACTTTCCATGCATACATTGTATAAGAAATTAATTCCTTTCATCCTTGTTTCTAATAGTTTCATTTATATATATTAATCATTATTTTTAACCTTGTAACTTTTATTGTACAGAGAAAATTAGGGAGTAGACAATTGTGAACTGGCCATCATACACTAGTCTTCTGTAGTCGGCTAGCAAATTTCATGACCATACATACTATCTCACAAGTTTTATAGGTCAATGCTTCTTCACAGTGCAATTATTCAGTGAAGCAAAAATTATTTAATAACAATAAGTATATATATATAACACTTCTATAGTAAAGCAAGAAGTCAAAGTATAGCAAACGTAAGCTTAAATCTTAATATTTCAGCAGTTTCTGCATAAAAATAATCTGAGTATGTAATGAATATCTATTACTTAATTCAGCATGAGTCTAAAATTCCAAAGTGCCAAAAAGATTTTGGAAACTTTTTAAAGCAGACATTCTATAAAACATAATAATTGTTGAAAAAGTTAATTCATAAAATTTTATTTTATTTACATCAACTTAATACATGTGGTACTGACAAATATAATTGAAGTAATCATAAAAATATCATAAGATATTAAACTAAGCTCACCGTCAACTCAATTAATTTTTCTGTTAACCATTTTTACAGCACATGCATGTTAGACAAGTACCTCCAAAATCTCCAAAACAGAAAAAAGTTAAATGTAAAATATATATATTTTTGTTTTACTGCTGCATTTGATATACATGAACTAATGGACATCAGGAAATTCATTTTTAAAAACTAATTTCATTTATTTTTGGCTGTGCTGGGTCCTTGTTGCTGCGTGGGCTTTTCCCTAGTGGGGGCTACTATAGTTGCAGCGTGCGGGCTTCTCACGGCGGTGGCTTCTTTCATTGTGGAGCAGAGGCTCTAGGCATATGGGCTGCAGTAGTTTTTGCTCCAATGGGCTCAACAGATGTGGCTCACAGGCTTAGTTGCTCCATGGTGTGTGGGATCTCCCCAGACCAGGAATCGAACCCATGTTCCTGCACTGGCGAGCAGATTCTTTTCCACTGAGCCACCAGGGAGGCCCAAGTAATTCATTTTTAGTACATCTTTACTTTGTACATTTGTTGAATTTATAATTTTTATAATCTTAAACATCTAGTAGGCACAACACTGGCTTGTGCTGTGCTGTGCTTAGTCGCTCAGTTGTGTCCAACTTTTTGCAACCCCATGGACTTTAGCCAGCCAGGCTTCTCTGTCCAAGGGGATTCTCCAGGCAAGAATACTGGAATGTGTTGCCATGCCTTCCTCAACATTAGCTTATTTGACTAGTAAATCTATATAGAATAAAAATGTATGCTCATGTGAACCTTAATACTGATAACTCGGATGACACAGCTATTTTTTCTTTTTCAAGTGAACCAACAATATCAAACTTGTCTTTTTTACCTAAGATTTATTCAAATCACATGAATTCAAACAGCATTTGGGTTAGTTTCTATATTTATGAGATTTAGGAATATTTCATTTATGAAATATTTATTCCATTTATTGACCGTATCTCCCCTTTATCTCAGATGGTAAAGAATCTGCCTGCAATTCAGGAGACCCGGGTTCTATCCCTGAGTCGGAAAGATCCTCTGGAGAAGGGAATGGTAACCCATTCCAGTATTCTTGCCTGGAGAATCCCATGGACAGAGGAGCCTGGTGGGCCATAGTCCATGGGGTTGCAAAGAGTCGGACTTGATTTAGTGACTAACACTACTGCTACTACTAAGTATCAGTACTTATTTATGTCGAAGTCAATTGTACTAAAGCAAGCTTCTTTATGGAGTTTTATAAATTAATAAAGTAATTTAATAAATAATATCATCTGGAAGTAGGGAAATAACATATATACCCAGGGATCAAACTGCGGTCTCCTGCACTGCAGGCAGGTTCTTTACTCTCTGAGCCACCAGGGAAGTCTCTATATGTAGCATACTATGTACCAAAGCATACAGGAAGATACAAATAGAATCTTTGTGCTTTTATTCTGAAATCCTAGCTATGAATCAGGCATAAACACAGGGATGCAGACTTCACTGGTTATAAAAAGCATTGGCTCTTGTCACCACTTTCTGTTTTTTACATGAATTGTGTTTGTGGCAGATGAGACCATCTGAGGTGAGACCACCTGCTTCCCATGAGGGTTAGAGCTTCCCACCAATGCTTGTGGAAGAGACTTTCAAGATTTTCTTTTGTGTGACATGTAGTCTTAAGGGGCTATGGGCCACATTTTGGTCAAGGTGCTGAGGAAGATCCCAGGCAGCTTCCAGATGCCCCCAGAGCCCCTCTGAGGGGATAAAGCACTCAGTCTGTTTCACCTCCTCAGCTGCAGGGGGTTGTTTTTAGGGCCCCTGGTTCCTTGAGAGCCCCCACTAGAGACAGGCAGCCTAAAATTTGAGCTGCTGTTAAGGAACTAAAGGGCTGGAATGGGAAGGGAAAGATTCAACAGGCAAAGAAAGGGATAAAGGAGGTTAGGGTTTGAAGAGGGATGTATCAGAGGTGTCAAGGAGCCTGAGGGAAGGGAAAAAGAAAAGGAGGTAATGGGAAGGGAGAAGACTTGGATGAGCTCTGTGGGAGACCTTGTGTTTCCCGATGAGGACATTGAGGCTTCACACCATTCTTAGTGAAAGTGAAGGTTTTCACTAATGAAGGATTTGCTAACAGGAGGGCAGTAGACTGATTTGGCACCATAGTGGCCAACCATGTAGCCAGTGGGAGTCTGCAGAGGAAGACAAAAGAGTGAGAATTTCCATGGGGAAGAGAGATGTGAAAGTACAGCGCCAGAGAAGACAGTTCCAGCAGCGTGTCTACAAACAAAGAACAACCTAAATAACAAAGAACCGAATCAAACCAAATGAGACCCCAGTGAGGATTTCCCACGGTCCAACCAATGGTGCCCTCAGTTCATATGTGGAAACCCTAATCTTCAGTCCCTCATAATGTGACTATGTGGAGAGAGGGCTCTTAAAGAAGTATTCAAGGTTAAATGAGGTCATATGGATGGGTCCTAATTGAATCAGAATGATGTCCTCCTAAGAAGGGGCAGTGTGGAAGGACATAGAGACACCAGAGGTGCTTGGGCACAGAAGGATGACCACATGAACAGCATGGCCATCCGCTGGCCAAGGAGAGAAGCATCAGCAGAAAATAACCTGCTAATGCCTTGAACTTGGACTTCCAGGCTCCAGGATGATGAGAAAATAAATTTCTGTTATTTAAGCCACCCAGCCTGGGTGTGGTATTTTGTTATGGTGTCCCTAGAAAATTAATGCCGTACCTTTCAAAGAAAACCTTGGGATCTATCCCAGCCTCAAGAGAATCCTGAGAATCAGACTTTGTCTCCACCCAGTTTTGATAGCCCATCATCCAGAACACCAACTCTCCATCTATATGGACTCACTGTTGGCCCCTCCTGCCGCCATCAGCCAGCAAGGAGTGAGACAAAGGCTCAGGCGCATGTGTGGGGTTGGGGTCCAATGATGCAATGGACTCTTTCAAGTCATGGCACCAGACTGTTAGAGACAAAGTAGTCTGACAGCTGTTTAACTGACAAGAAAGACTATTTAAGAGCTAGACCTCAACTCCTACTATAGTAGAGATGGCTGGGGATTTATATCCAACTATAGGGTGAGGGATCAGAAGATGGAAGCTTCCTGAGCGGAAACATCAAGGGTGAGGATGTTCTTGCCAATGGCAGACTGAGGACTTAGACATGGAAAGTGGAACTTGATCAGATGTCAAGAGTGGGACGAGTCTCACTAAACTTATGCTGTGGATTCTTTGTTAAAATGAGGTGACAGAGACTGAAGACAGGACTGGGGTCAATGTCAAGGCCCAGTTGAGAAGCAGCTCAGAGGAGCCTGGTTTGAGTTTGGGCCAGGAGGGAGTCTTTGTCAGGTGTAAACTGAAAATAAGGGGGT
Organism: Raphicerus campestris; assembly: GCA_006410735.1. Taxonomy (NCBI): domain Eukaryota; kingdom Metazoa; phylum Chordata; class Mammalia; order Artiodactyla; family Bovidae; genus Raphicerus; species Raphicerus campestris. Next base: position 91,373 of record SJYW01011967.1, read on the forward strand.
TGAGGCTGGCACAGACTTATGAAGTGATTAAATTTGCTTTTTGGAACTGTCCCTGGGAAAAGAAGGGTGTGGCTACCGCCAGATTTTTTTTTTTTTCTTTTTTCAATTAGGCCAGCGGCTTTATTGAAAGACAAGAGCAGATGCCTCCAACCCCCAGGGTCCTGGCAGCACTGGCTTCAGGCTCTGAGCATTAAGGTGTCCTGTAGCCTGAGAGCTGCCTCCAGTTTTCACACGTGAAAACCAGCTCACCAACAGCACAAGAGGGTTCCCTTTTCTCCACACCCTCTCCAGCATTTATCGTTTGTGGATTTTTTGATGATGATCATTCTGACCAGTGTGAGGTGATATCATTGTAGTTTTGATTTGTATTTCTCTAATAATGGGCGATGTTGAGCATCTTTTCATGTGTGTATTAGCTACCTGTATGTCTTTAGAGAAATGTCTGTTTTGGTCTTTTTCTCACTTTTTGATTGGGTTGTTTTTCTGGTGTTCAGTTTTATGAGCTACTTGTATATTTTGCACTGTTGGTGGGAATGTTAATTGATATAGCCACTATGGAAGACAGTATGGAGATTCCTCAGAAAACTGGTTGGTAGAACTACCATATGACCCAGAAATTCCACTACTTGTCATATACCCTGAGGAAACCAAGATTGTAAAAGGCACATGTACCCCCAAAGTTCACTGCAGCACTATTTACAATAGCTAGGCCATGGAAGCAACCTAGATGTTCATCACCAGATGAACAGATAAAGAAACTGGTACATATATATAATGGAATAGTACTCACCATGAAAAGTTACACATTTGAGTCAGTTCTAATGAGAAGGATGAACCCAGAGCCTATTATACTGTGTAAAGTAAGTCAGAAAGAGAAAAACAAATATCGTAAATTAACATATATGGAATCTAGAAAAGCTGGTACTGAAGTGCCTATTTACAAGGTAACAGTGGAAACACAGACATGGAACAGACTTGTGGACCCCCAGCTGGCAGGGACGAATGGAGAGACTAACATGGAAGCATAGACACTCCCATGTGTAAAATAGGTAACCAATGGGAATTTGCCATATGACTCAGAGAACTCAAACTGGGGCTCTGCAACAACTCAGTGGGGTGGGAATAGCTGGGAGGTGGGAGGGAGGTAAGAAAGGGAAGGGACACATGTATATCTATAGCTGACTCACCTTGATGTATGGTAGAGGCCAGCACAATATTGTGAAGCACTTTTCCTTCAGTTAAAAATAAATAGGTTTGAAACAAAAACAAAAATAGCTCAGAGGGTTGAAGCCACTACCCTTCTGCGTCTGTGATCCCCCAAAGACCAGCATTTCCTCTGCTCCGAGTTTGAGGGCAGAGTCTCTTGAAGACTGGGTTCAGAGGCAGCTGGACCTCCTGGGGGCGGCTGGTGGTCCTTTCGGCTCCTGCTGCCCCTCCCCCGTGTTGGAGGAGGCTAGGAGGCCCAGACTCTGCAGGAGCAGAGGGAGGCTGTGTGGGGCTGGGCAGGGGAGGGGCAGGAGGAGGAGCCCAGGGCTCTGAGTTTTTATTTTCCACAGCCGGAGAGAAAGCAGTTGGGCTGTCTCTTATACACATCTTCCATAGTGGCTATATCAATTAACATTCTCACCAACAGCACAAGAGGGT